>JZKD02S1808352.1:194259-212083 GCA_000966675.3 Picea glauca
AAAGAAAGAAAAAACAATAAATAAAAGAAAGAATAAAGGAAATAAAGGGCTTGGAAAGAACTGCATCCATGACAGGTACAACTCGCCTCCTACAAAGGCACCCACGGATAATACCCACCCCTGGTTCTCACTGTGTCAGGACATCCTTAGACCACACCACCTCGTATTACATGGCCTGGATGATATCCTTTGGGAACTTTCCATTTCTTATGGATGCTGGCCCAACAGGGCACTTTGTCTTTTCTTCGGCTTTGTATAGTAGGTCAGTGTAATGTCTTTGAGCTATTAGATGATATGCTAGGGGTCTTATGCATGCATTTGATAAAATTAATGATGAAATATGATTGACATTGCTATGATCCCGAGGACTAATGAGCCCATGGAGGGTGAAGTTTTTGATGTGCAGGACCATACCCGACGGACAGGTACTAGGTGGACCGATACACATGGGGAGATGATCAGTTCGGACCTCCATGGGGTTGAAGAGCCCATCAGATGGTTGCTGGGACCTTATCAGGGGTAGAGACAGGGCAATGATTGATCGAGCCTTTGCACGAGAGAAGAAGGAGGACGTTTTCATCCAGGACGCCTTAGCTGAGCCCAACCTAGGGGGATTGACCCACTGCAGGTGGAACGTGTGCTTTCTGATGCCCCAGGACGTCATTCAGGAGCCATGATGTGACCTCCAGTGAATGGTACCTTGACAGAGCATTTTGGCACGTGTGGCAGAGCTTGGAGGCCCAATGAGGGCCAAAGTTTGTCTTCTAGTGCTGAGATTTGCCCTGAAAAGGGCCAACGTCTCCCTCAGAGGGGCTAGACGTCCTGCTTATTGCTCATTTAGGCTTTTATTTAGCAGTTAAATGTAAAAACAATATGATTTTAGTAGTCAACCTTGTCGACTGTTTTAATGACCTAATTTTTAAATTAAAGGTCATTGGATGATATAAATTGAGGATGTTTTGCCTCATTTTGAACATAACACAACTCACTCTCTTGTGAGATCTGAATTTTAGTGCCCTATTAGGGTTTTGGGCTGAAATAGTAAGGCACAACTTTTGAAGGAGGAGTTTTCTTGGCATTTATGGTGTTTCTTTGAAAGGAAGGTGTTACAACTAGGGTTTGCTTGGATATTTCTTCATGAATTGTAAGTATTTTTCCTGCAAAACTTCTCTTTGAATGGTTGTAGTTTAAATCTCTTGCATTTTACTTGTATATTGTTGAATCAAAACCCTAGGGGACAACCACACAAGTAGGTTGTTGTCTCATGTCCCCTGACAAAGAAACCTTAAACCATTGAATAAGAAAATAAAGCCTAGCCTTAGCTACACTTGTTTTCTTCATTCCTCGTGCTAGCCATACCTTTTTGAAGCCAAGAAGAGTGAGACGTCCTTAGCCTAGGCTTACTACACTAGGGCTGTACCAATCTAGGGTTTGTTGATAGACCTTGTTTTAGCAACGTCTCCCTCATCAAAACCTCTTGTCCTGGTTAAAATTTCCTTATTGTGCTAGCCGTTTGTCGGGAAAGAGGAGAGAGCACAAGGCCTTGCCTTTGCAACACCAAGTGAATCTCTCTCTCTTAGGGTTTCCACTTTCAAGGCCCTGCTTTAGCAGCTCCTTGAAAACCTACCCTCTTGTCCTTAGAAAACTCTTGCCCTTCAACTATTGCGTCCATCACTTGTTGACTCCATTAACCCTTAGACACTGATCCTTAGACTCTAGCGTTGGAGTGATAATGACTAAACAAACTCTCAAAACCTAATAAACTTGAAACCCTAACTAACAACTAACCCTAACAAGCTGACGTCACCCCGAGGATTTTTCATCTTGACGCAACAATATATTATATGTGAGCAACTGAATGATATTTAATGCATTGATTTGATTCAAGGAGTAATTATATTCATTGGATATTATATTGTTCTAGTATTTATTGAGAAGTAACATCATACTACCATTGTTATTATTGCAAACATTGACTTCGTCAATATTTACAACTGCATTTGCTCATATATTGAAATTAGATAGTCACTGTTTTATGAAGTATTAACCATTATTGCACGTACTAGTTTTATTGTTGTCTTGTCTCGCAAGCAGGTGCCTTCTCTGTGGTTATACTTTATCTGACTATCTCTTTGGGCGGTAATCTGTGAAAAGAGGAAAGTAGCCTTAATCCCTTGAGCCTTTCCCTTTCAAACCCCAGATTGCCAGGGACGTCTCCCTTGGGCCTAGCCTCTCTAAACAGAAAGGACCTCCCCATTGTGGTGACATTGGGTGGGGTAGGTTTCTGTTACACCAGTTTGGCCTTCTACTTTATAGCCTTTACTCCTAGCTACAAACTTTGTGATAACAGGTCCTATGTGGTGCAACATTGTGGGTCAATAGATCAATCCTCTACAAGTTGTCTGATAAAGTGGCAATGTATCTCCACATGCTTGGCATGCTCATGGAAGTCTAGTTTGAGCACCCCTTGTTTGTCACAGAGTATGGGTGTTGGCTCTGTCTGCTGCATCTTCATGTTTGAAAGCATCCTCCTAAGCCAAAATACGTTAGATGCTCCTTTCACTACTCCTCAATATTCTTCTTTTGTCGATAAAAGGGCTATTGCTCGCTGTTTCTTGCTGGTCTATGTGACTGCGCCCGTGCCAAGGCTGAAAACATATCCAGATGTTGATTTTCTATTCATCCAGACAACCTGCCCAATCTGAATCTGTAAACCCACACGACCTAGGGTCTTTTCTTCTTCTATACAGAATGCCAAAGTCAAGTGTCTCTTTCACATATCACAACACTCTCTTGTTGTAGTCCAATGCTCAACGTTATCAAATCAGGGCTAGCGCCTGTAAGATATATCAAGCTCCCTACTAGCTTCCTGTAGGTTGACTCATTAACAGCCTTAGAGTTGGTCTTGGCTGAAAGCTTTAGGCCTTTCTGCATAGGTGTAGACAAGATTTTGCAATCTTTCATTCAGAACTTGTGAAGCAAACTTATGGCATATTTTGTTTGCGAGACACAAATTTTGCTACCTATTTGCCAAACTTCTACACCTAGACAGTAATGTAGGAGGCCTAGATTAGTCATCTTAAAAGCTTTACTCATATTAGATTTGATCTAGTGAATAACACTTGCCTCACTACTTGTAATAATGATGTCGTCTGCATAAATTACCAATAGAGTGATATCATTACCAACGCTTTTGTCGTATAGATTGGAATTTGAAGGAATTCATTGGAACCCCTATTCATCCAAGTGCTTGTCAATCTTATTGCACCATGCCCAAGGTGCTTGCTTGTAGCCATATAGATAAGATAAGATAAGTTAAATGTAATAATTTCCAACAAATGACCACTTGTTAAGGCTAAATTTGACACCCTAGGCTTTGGGTCGATTGTAGATTGAGGGAATCAAACTAGGCTTAATTTAGGGGTGGATCCGACGGTCACAATTGATGTCACCAATCTTGTTTTGGGCTAGTGCATGCCAACCACAGGGAGGCTACCCTAGGGCGTGCTTCTTGATGGATGAGATTTGACCTGCAAAACACAAATCAAACAAGCACAAGATGGTTTTGGGATGAGGGTTAGATAACCTCACCCAAAACTTGCATAAAAATTGATTTTAGATAAATTTTGGTGGAAAACCCTAAGCAGAGCGAACCATTAGAATGCAAAAAGACGGTAGATCAAGAAGGAAGAGCGCTTTAAAGGTGCCAAATCGACCCCCAGTGAAGGATAGCTTCAAACGCTTGCAATTAATTAGAAATCCAATGCAACAACAAGAATCTAGGACAAAATCAACACATAAGACTCTTTATTCATGTCAAATAAGAGGAATGGTTCCATCACAGAGAAAATCCAAGAACTGTTACAATGATCTCCAAGAAACTGAGAATCTGAAGCTAGAATGAGAGATAGAATAGAATGAGAGAGTAGTAATGCTCCTGCAATAGAGTGATCAACCTGTCAATTGTGGAAGAATGTTGCATATATAGCTAAATGCATGAAGAATTCGCCTTGAGGTTTTCAAACTGGGAAAAAAGCTAGCCAATATTCCTCGCCCAAGTGTCAATCTGTCCACCTGCCATGTGTCATTGCATGAATGCCTTCTAAAACTGGTTGAGCGAACCTTTCCCAATGCTTGGTCAAATCTGGAGGTTATCAGGAGAAGAATGGAGGTCGAATGAGTCAAAATTGGTTAGGTATGAGGAAGTTATGGGCAAAAAGGTAGGAAGGGTGTACCTCATGGAGAGAAATAGGTTGCTTAGGTTAAGGGAATGAGGGAAAGTTAGGTCGCATGAGTCAAAGATGGGAAGGAAAAAGGAAAAAAGTGGAAAGCTAAAGCAAAAGCTAAAGCAAAAGCTAAAGCAGGAAAAGGGGAAAGCTGGGAAAGGGAAAAAGAATAAAGCTAAAAGCTAAAAGCAAAAAGCTAAAAGTAAAAAGCTAAAAGCAGAAAGCAAACAATTCACCCAGTTTTGACTTTTGACTTGCTTTAAGGCACTTTATGACTTTGGGAAACTTCTTTACTTTGTCCAGTTTTTATTTAGCAAGTGTTGGGTGACTTAGTGGGCCCAGTTTTAGGAGGAAAAAGACCCAGATTTAAGTGTGTGGGCCCCACATGGGTCGCCACCTCACCCTGCCACCTCATCACCAAAAAGAAAAGTTGTCCAAATACCATCAAGTTTATACTCATTGGAAGAAACATTGGACAAGGAGTAAGAATATGCTGTCAAATAACTGATGTGGGGTAAATAAGATCCTCATGGGAAAGAAGTGTCCCATAATGTTGCAAATCTCTCATACTCAAACCTGGAACTGAAACCTCATCCTGTAATAACTCGGAAATCACTGAAACAAGCTCTGAAATCAGCCAAACTACTCATATGCTGTCCAAACTACTCAAAAATCAGCCACCTCAGCTCTAATACCATGAAGATTTTCGAGGTCCTATCAACCTGCCAACTAGGTCTGTCTTTGACCTCAAGTTGGCTCTAAGTTTCAACTGTCAGTGAAGGTTTTGCTGCTGTTTTAGGACAGCCAATAGTTCAGGAACTTCTTGGTGATTTGTTACGGTTACATTCACAATTTTTGGTGCTCTAGCATGTAGTTTTAGTCACCAAGGGTTAGCACATGCATACTAAAATAAATGTAACACACCTAGAGATCTTTACAGCTGAAAATACAGTAGTCCTACACTCTAACATACATGAAATTGAACACAGGTATTTTTGGTCAACATGACCTTGGATAAACCCCCCCGGGGAAAACCAGTTTGGAATATATGTCTATATATCAGGAGAATAGATGGTGGAATACAACAAGTACAAAATATAGATGAACCTGATACAATAGCAGCTTGATCCAAGCTGAAACACAAGTCCAAATGAAGCAAGAGCGCTGTAGGATGGTGCGCCCCTAGAAATGCTGCCAAGACCACTGAAATGGAGCTAGATGCCAATTGGGAGCTTTGAACAAGAAACCCCTCCACAGTACTCTGATACTGATGAGTAGCCTCCCTCTGAAACTGACCTCAATGCAATCTGAGCTCTCTATGTACTCCCCACTGATGATGCACCCTCCTCCTCATGTGCGCCCTCCTTAGAACTGGAAGCTACTCAATAAATAAATAGGGCACTAAGCCTCCATGAGCCCTCCATGCAAGGAGGCGCCCAAGCTCTCCTCTCCCAATGCCTGAAACCTCATCCTCTTGCTCTCCCTGAATCTCTCCAAGTGAACAAATGAGTGAATGAATCCTCCTTTGCCCCTTGCGCCCTCCTTAAGGAAGCATAAGGAAACCTAAAAGTTGGGTGGATGAGATCATCTCATCTCATCCCTAATCAATGGTTGAGATCATCTCAAGTAAATCTCAATTCAAAATCCACTTTACTTAAGTTTCCATAGTTTCACTTTATGTCTATTAATTCACCCACTTTGTGAATTAATTGTCGCTTTTGGCTAAAATGACCAAATTTCACTTTTGACTTAAATCTCCTAAGTCAAAGTGAAAGTAGACATAAAGTACATGGTACAAGGTACAAAGTACTTCCCTCATGTGTTTAGAAGCTCACAAACACAAGGGGACCACTTTCCAAGGTACCAAAATCTCAACACATGTATCATGCGCCCCCTCTTTAAATGCACCCTCTTTTGTGAGTTAAAACTCATCTTAGTGGCATAATATAATATTTGTCTTTTACCATGGTTATTAAGGGGGTGGCCTTTATAAAATAATTTCCCTTTTTAATTTCTTTAGGAAATATTCTTCAATATGCTTTTTTTAATGGCTACCTTAGCCTGGTTTGTCAGATCCCCGTATAAACCCCCAGATTGGAAAATTCCGCCACGTGGGTTTTGTCCGGGACGAGCTTTACTTCACCTTTGTCATTGAAATGATCCTTGCATGCCATGGAGTGACCCTCTTTTTGCCACGCTTACCGATAAATGTGTCTACATGACCCTTTGACGACTGATTTTTGCTTACAACCTGACCTTTTTCAAAAACTTCAACGTGGCATGTCAAGTGTGCATGAAGATGGTGAATCTGAGCCCTTGTTGTATTTTCAGCCTCGGGATCTTGTGCATTGGGATTCGTGAACTACCTCAGGAAATGTGAGATGATGGTCACTTTGTGAAACTGCCATTTTGTGAACTATGAATGATAAATGCACCATGGCCAAGAGATGCATACAGACTCAATATAAAATAACCATGTGGGAAGACATAGGTGTGCATGACATGGACCAAACTAGGCCTCTGATCCAAAATGGATCTGAAAAGGTGAAAAATTCAAAGTTCTCGAATTTAGACTAAACCAGTGCCATCGCAAAGAGATCGTTGCGCTAATTCCGACGGTATATTAGTTTCGAAAATGGAGTCTGTATGTGAAAGTTATCACAGTCTGAAGTTCTGCATAAACAACAAAAAATAGTCAAACTAGTCAAAGGTTGACGTGGTAGTGGCAGAGTTGGACATGTGGCATTCTATGGGCAGGACATGTGGCAGTTGCAGCATGACATGTGGCAGGTGATGTGGTTGCATATTACTTGTTAAAACCACATGGCAAATTAATTTTATAAAGTGGAGATATTATGGTTATATCCCCATTTTAAAAGGCACGAATCCCATACTTTATGCATATCATATTATATGCCATATATTATGGCTAAACATATGTGCCACTCCAAAGTTTGTGCATGCCACGATTATGTGGTAGTTAAACCATATTAAAGGGGGAAAACCACGTTTTATTGTAAAATATGACATATTATGTCATATATTATAATGTGCCACAAAATCATAAAGTGGTTTTTTTATAACCATATAACATGTGCCATTTAAAAAAACCATGCCATGAGTACTATGTGCATAAAAAGGTGGGTCGAATCCACTTACCATATATTATATGGGTTTTAACCCATAGAAAATCACGCACTGCATATTTTATGGTTATAAAATCTTTTATAATATGCACTTGAGATTATTTGCAAACTGGTGGGTCGAAATTTTTTAATAAATGGTTACTTTAAGCATATTTCAAATCCCTACACTGTGTAAAATCCAGATTTCAATCCAGATTTGAAGGCTAGAAAGGTGGGTTCGTTGGGATTGGACCCCTCGACCCCTTTCTATATTATTCAAAAGGTTTTACCATCTCAGCTACAGGTCGGATTATGCAGAGAACTTCAGAACAATCGGTTTTATGCAGGAAAAACCAATGAGCTAGTGAAGCTTTGGAGGCCATTTTCGGGAGCTACGCTCAGTCTTTTTCAGTGCTGTCAGTTGTGTTGGATTCTTGAGGTCGAGTAGAACACAGTGACACCGGCATGAAATCCAATTGATGTAATTCTGATGTATTTTTGAAGCATTGAAGATTAATAAGGAAGCCTCCCCCACTGAAGACAAAGGCCTGGAGACGTAGGCAAATTTGTCGAACTCCGTTATCAAGTTTTGGCGTTATGGTTTGCTGTCATTATTGTTCATTTGTTGTTTTGAATTCTTTATATTGATGCAACTTCTTTCATTAAGCTTCTTCTCCTTCTTATTAAGTCTTAATTGGTAAATTTACACATGCAAAATACTTAACCAAGTCATTTCAAAGATCATTTCGGATCAGCCTCACAAGCTGCAATCACCCGTACATAAGACTCATGGCTCCACACAACCATGTGTCCCAATAGATCCATGCCAAGGCCTCCAATCCTATCTAGGATGAAAGACATTGAGACGAGGACTGATCATGGCCGGACAAAGTCTGGGAGTCCATTACAATATCATCCACAATGGTTTACATGGATTTAACTTGTAGCCAAGTGAAAAAATATAGGGTACCTCCTGGAGAGGTAACAAGCGATTGTGATGGTTGGCTAGTATGAGGTTTGGTTTGGAGATGCCACTGGGGTCTCACGGAGGTGGGTATAGAGCTCCACATCCTCATTGATCTGGAGTCATCTCAGTTTGTTTGCCGCTTGGTGCCCCTATTCAGGAGCACTACGAAAAAGAAAGTAATCTGCTAAATGGAGGCAGGTTCAGGTAGTGGATGTGGTTGGAGGATAGAGGAGCGGAGGCATAGGGCCTTCTGCATGTATAAGGCCAAGCATCTCTAGTCAAGGTAACTAAAGAAACTACCCAGTGTTTGTAACACTCAAAAAAGACAATGGAACCGTCCAAGCTAGCTTTTAAAGGGTTACACGCTAGTCGAGTCAATCCACTTTATGAATGTTGGATGGACTAGAGGAAAACACACTAAAGTGAAATAAAGCATAAATGATCTAAAGTCCAAGTGACTTTATTAATGCCTATGTCTAATATCTAATTGACCATTATAATCCGATATTTAATTTAACATTACATAGGGGTGTCCCATCTCACCATCTCCTTTTGGGATCTACGTCAATATGCTTGAGGAGTTATCTTGGGAGAACATGCATGTGGAAGATGGTTGCACTTTACACCATGTCCTCATCATAGTAGACTTCTATGCTAATGATATGGTCTTGCTAGTATCTTTGCCTAAGGTCTTACGAAGACATATGCCCTAGTCCTCTTTTGTGAGCTTTCTCAACTTGTGGTCAACTTCATCGAGGCTAAGGTTATGGTCTTCAATACTTCTAAGGATACTTTCTCCAATTTTTGTATCTTCTTTCTCGAGGAACCAATTGAGTTCGCGATGACCTATTTTTACTAGTGAGTTTAGTTTACTGGTCTTACTCTCAATTTGAAGTTGGCCTCCTGTCATAACTTTGATAGGGGTCATGACATTTTGTGCTTGAGTGCCAATGTTTTCAGATACACTTTTCGGATATCCCTTCAAAGTTGAAGCTTATTGACATGATCATTAAACACATTGTTCTTTATGGCTTAGAAATTTGAGGCCATAACATAGGACCAGTTGATTGAGCACATGTTGAGAGGATTTAGACCAATATGCTATGGTGCATGATTTGTTGCAAAAGGACCACCCCTAAAAGTATAGTACAAGTTGAATTTGGTGCACACTCCCTCTGTCTTGAGAGTGTTTAAAGAGATATTTTCTATCTTCATAGATTCCAATCCTTGGATGATTTAGCCTCGAGTTGAGAGTAGCTCTTTGTTCCTTGAGGTGATAACTTCCATGGGCCTTTTCGGATGAAGGAATGCTAGTACTTTTGGACTATTTTGCTTCATATATGTGTTGGCATCTCCATTGACTAACTCCTTCCTTACAGATACTCCTTGGAAGCCACTCATCACCTTCTCCCCTCAATGGGAGATCTTAATAAGGTAATAGAAAGGGATATTTATATTATTACATCAATAAGTGATCTTGGCCAAAACAAGACACTCCCAGGGCATTAGAAATCCTTTAGCATGCAAAAAATATCTAGCCACTTGAACAATTCAAAACATCAATATCCATGTTTACCAATGCATGAATATACAATCTCTGGTGCAATAGATTAGTGCCTTCTTCAATTGGGTGATGGAGTCTCTTGTGTAAGGTTAGGTTTTACTACTTCTCTAGGGGTGTTAGCCCTTTAACTTCCTAGAGCAAGCAAACCCTAACAAAGATAAAACTCTACCGCGGTGTTAGCCCTTTAACTTCCTAGAGCAAGAAAACCCTAACAAGGATAAAACTCTACCGGGGTGTAAGCCCTTTTACTTCCAGTAGCAATCCTTTTTAAAAAAAGAATTTAATAGCAAGAGAAACGAAATATCTTGACGGAGGGTGTATGCCCTTATACTTTTCCAAGAGTTAAACAAAGATAACCATGAAATTAACAAGATAACATACAAATTGCAGAAAATCTTACCAATTCCAAGAGGTATGAATGTAAACCGGCCCTAGTTTTTACAAGATATTCCACCACACTTACAAAGAATTAGCCTCCAAGAGATAGCACCTAACATTGATCCACAAGAGAAGAAGATACATGAACAAATTACACCAAAAATCCAATGTAGCGAATTGCCCAAGGAGGGCGAAAATTTCAGCCAAGTCTCTCACTCAAGAGAGTGAGTTCTCCTAAAATGAAATGTCTTAGGTCTCTTTTTATATGAGGCCTTTAAAATTAATTCGTCCACATATCATTAGGGTAAAACACAATTAGGGAGGTTGACCCCCTCTAATTGCCCCTTTACAATTCAATTTTAATTTTATACAAGAAAGAAAACCCTAAAATATGACGTCATACCCTGTAGGGGTGACGTTTTTCCACATAGAGCAAGCAATTGAGCAATGTGAGGGAATCGTTGGGCCTCCAAAGGCCATATATTCCATGAGCTAGGGTTTCTCCCCATCAAAGTGTGCCAACCTTCTATCAAGTCATCACCACCATCATCAAACCCTTGCCCCAAATGTGACGTCAAGCCCTAGAAGAGGACGTTTTGACCTTCCAAGGTCAAACGTTGGGCTAAGGGGGGCTAGGTTTCATCTTCCAAGGTGCCTTCTCATGCCTCCGAAGGAAACTTTCATCATCTAGCTGCTCCCAAGGTGTGGGTCATGGCATCTAGCTTGTGGGCTTCCTGCCCCAACGAAGGCCCAAGCTAGGCTTGTTCCTCCACAAACGTCCATCAAACACGGTCCTGCAAAGACAAGTGAATACGCCCTCCAAGGATCTCAAGTCAAATGTACCATGCCAAGTAAAATCAGATTTAATACAAGAGCCACCTAAAAATGTCCATCAAAACTACTTTTTCAAATTAAACAAGTGCTCAAAGACCCTATGCAACTTGCCAAGTTTAGGTACAGGAGGGTTGTCATAGTAACCTATTGGGTGAGTCATTCCTCAAGTCATGGAGTGTTTCCTAGGTGGACCCTCTCTAAGTCATGCAAAGAAGATGAAGTGGATGGGGGTAAGACTTTTGGGCACGGGGTTCATGACATGCAAGGGTTCATATTATCTCATTTATGGGTGCCTTTGTAGAGGGTGTGCACCTTCGCTTTCAATGCAACCTTTTTCCAAGCCCATTTATTGCCATTAATTAATTTAAAGTGTTTCCAGGTTGAAGCCAAACTGGGACTTCTACCTAAGCATGAAAAACATTGCCCACCTTGACTCTACCCTGGTCAGACTGTGCTTCCCCAAGTTGAAGACAATGTGTGGGACTTCTACCTAAGCATGCAAAACATTGCCCACACATGCTCTACCTTGGTTGGAATTTTAAGATTGTAATTTATTTGACGGGTCCCATTAGTTTCTTATGAGAGACATTTCATTGTCCTTGGGATCCTTGGGCTGGCATCTAGAAGGTTTATTATTGGCTTTTATCTTTTGCCATCTACAAGCCTTTGGGCCTTCATCCCCTTCTTCCCATGAAAAGAGGTACAATCCCTTCTTGGGTCATTACACCTGAAAATCCCAAAAGATGAGGAGATACAAAGCATGAAGTGTGGAAAGTGATAAGTATGATCGGGAATGGTGCGATGACTCATCAAGGAGACCTCCCAGTAGCAAACCTTTCCCCAAGGGTGACCACTTACCAGGGCACAATATCAATCACCAAGGTGAAACAAGGCAAAGCGCATAATTTCCAAGCAGATGTTTTACAATCAAGAGCATAATTTCCAAGCAAACGTTTTCTAACTTTGCTAGATGGTCTAGTGTTTACCCATTTGGGTTCACCCCCTATTAGTTTTTTATTTTGATCTTTCTTTGTTTATTGTTTTCAAAGATGCTTTAGGAAGTCCTTGCTATTGTTACTTGTACTTTAGACTCCCATTAATCTACTTTGGTCATTGATGGACATTAAAATAATTTCATTTCATTTCATTTATATGGATGTTGCCTTTCACTATCTTAGTTTTCTTGTTAAGTGTTATTTCAATGTGCATGGCCATAACTTAATTACAAAGATATGCAATTTGTTAGGATCTCAATGTAGAGGGTGTGCAAAAGGATTTCCGATGGTGAAGAGGACACCAACAAAGATGGATGATCAAATATTGTTTACTTCCTGATATAGGAGGAAGTGCATAAGTCACTGCCACTAGATGGTGATAATATTCTGGTGCAACTGGGGATGCAATGGGTCCAAGTCATTGACATCATGAACTCTACAGATTAAGCACAATAGTCTGTAATAAGTTAGAATAGAGATATGATTTACAAGCTTAAATACTCAACAAATAAATATATAGATTATAGACCCATATTAGACCTTCATAGGGAAATAAGTCTACACATTCTCATTAATAAAAATCAATATTCATGTATATATTTATAGTCTGTGCTTCGACGTTCTACTTTGACTCTTAATGAACTTTCTATGATAAAACTTTGGAGCATAAAAGCTCACTTTTGCTGATTTACTGAATTTATATGAGAAATGATAAAATTATATATAAGATGAATAGTGAATGATAAGATGATTTATTTACAATGATAAAGACCTGTATAAATATTCCTAAGGGAGGCCTTGGTACCTTTTCATTAAAGGTTAGGTCTCTTGATTAACATATTTACTTTACTATGCTCCTTTTATTATTATATTAATATCTTTATTTATTTATTCCCTGTATTTACTCTTTCCTAGTTATCATTATCCTTGGTACCTTTTCATTAAAGGTTAGGTCTCTTGATTAATGTATTTACTTTACTATGTTCCTTTTATTATTATATTAATATCTTTATTTATTTATTCCCTATCTTTACTCTTTCTTAGTTATCATTATTAATGTATGTAACATTGCCTTCCCCTTTAGAAACGCTTTGCCCTCATAGCAATTCTGAATGAATTTGTCTTCCATTGTGGAGAGTCATCTTGATTTTGGATTTGTTGTTGAATATTTGGGAGGCTTGTTTGTTGTGGAAGTGTGAGATTTGTGAGGTCTTTTAGCGGATGGGGTAGGCTTCCTAACCCATATAATTTGTAGTTCTTCCCTTGCCATTTGAATTCCATAAATTGCTCTTGGAGGTTTGTGGCTTAGGTGTACAATCTCATCAACCATTCTGCTTCTAACACCATAACACCATGTCCATCCCCACTAAGTGGTAAAGCATAACATCCAGTTTGTAGTTCCAAGCTTTTTATCCGTACAGAAACGTTTTGGCACCTTCCTATTCCTTTGATTTGTGGACCATCAACGACCTTAACAATGAGATCCTTCATAGGGTATACAAAAAGCTTTAGTTGTTTTGCAAGATTGATATCCACGAAATAGTGTGTACTTCTAGAGTTTACAAGAATAGTGATATTTTTTTTCTTTATGCTTCCCTTAAGTTTTAATGTCCTTGCTTCCATTTTTCTTGTGATTGCCACAAGTGATATCGTGGGATTTTGGTCCCAAAAGCTCTAGCGATTACCATTTTTTCTTAGATGAGGTGGAGCATATCTTGCTATAGATGGTTGCACTTCTTCCTTTTGGTTTATAAATTCATTATGGACCTTTGATTCTTCTTCTTTATGAGTCCACCTAATTCATATGATTGAGGCTAATGGCACCTTTGGTGAATTTTCACCCTTGTCAGAGTCTAACATGTCTTCTTCAATGGAAACTTCCCATCTATAATTTTGCAATGATATAAGTGATTGAATGCACATCGATGACCTGAAGCCCACTTCTCAGTGCATCTACGACACTTGTTTTCTTTGTTTTTTCCTTTTTCATTGGAGTTGCTACTGGAGGTCTGATTCTCTTTGAACTTCATATCGATATGATTTTTGATTGTTGAATTTGTGTTAGAGTGACAACTTTTTTTTTTTTTTATCCGATGGAATACCTCGCAGGAAACCCTTGAGTACTTCCCCACTTCGTGGATGGTAAACAGGGTAAACCATCGACCTTGATTACGGGGCCTAACCCCAAGGGGGAACACGAGATTTGAACCTGTGACCTCCTTCACTGGGGATAGCTTCACATTTGGCTCAGAACCACTTGAGCTAATCACTTGTCTCCACAATATCTACATTTTCCCTTCTTTCATCATGAATAAAACTTTTCGAACTTTTGTAATGTGTTCTTTCGAATTAGTTTTCCACAACTTTTTTACATCTGGCCTTTTCCATGGTTGTAATATCATGCATTTTTAATTTGTTTTGGATGTGTAGCTTTAGTTTGGTCACATAAAATTGGATTAATCGTTTTGTTGATATCTCAGGGACTCATGTAGTCAGTGCTTCATAGTCACATTAAATTTGTCCACATTTTCCTTCTGTTGTAGTTTGGTGAGTTCTTTTTTCCTTTGTGATACCTTGTAATCTTTTAAAGAAATTATTCTTGAATGTATCCCAACGAACCAAATAGGATGACTGTTTTGCCACATGTACCAATTGTATGCATCGCCCTCTTGTTGCATGGAGGCATACTTTATTTTTTTGTCGGCGTTAGTGATATTATATATTTCAAAGTATTCTACTGCCTTGTTAAACCATGCCACACCGTGCTTTTCATTTCCGTAGAACTTTGATAGCTCTAGTTTTTCCCTCATCGGGTATGTGAAAATTGGTGGATTTGTATAGGGTGGTGAATGGTTGGTGATCACTAAGCCATTAGTAGGCATACTTGATTGTGGGTTAGTCGTATCTGGAGAACTCGGTTGTGGATTAGATGTACTTAAAGAACTTGGTTGTGGGTTGGTTGTACATAGAGAATTAACATCAGCTAAAAGCCTTGATATGAGTTCCTTTAGTTTGTTATGATTCTTATGAACTTGCCCCTTGATTTTTGTTTTCTCTTGCTTCAGCTCATTAGTTTTGATCAACCTTCTCGCTGAGTTTATTTTGTTCCTCAATGACCGGTTTGTATTGAGTATCTATCCTATTACATTGTTTCTTTAGTCTGTCCAATCTGGAGTTAGTATTTTTATGCTCAATCTTGAATCTGTTAACTGTTGTATAGATCAGCTCAGATGTACAGATCATTCCCAACAATTAATGCCAATTAATGTTGTACAGAACCTTTTTGGACAGATTACAGAGGACATACAACCTCTATTTTTTTGGTGGTTGTACGATTCTGAGTTGCTATGGAAACATGTAACAAGATATGGCATTGAATTGATAACTGTATGACGATGGTGAATTGCTAACTGTACGGTGGTGGCATGTGTGGTTGTACGATGACTCCAATGTACAATAATGAATTGATTGCAGATGGTATGATAACCAGTAAGACGATGGCTGGCTAGCGGTATGTGGTTTGTAGTACGTACAATGGTGGTTGGCTGTCGTAAAGTTGTGGTCAAACTTGGACTAGAACCGACTCTGATACCAATGGAGCGTAAAAACTCACTTTTGCTGATTTAATCAATTTATATGAGAAATGATAAAAAATATATATAAGAAGATGAATAATGAATGATAGGATGATCGATTTACAATGAGAGAGCCCCGTATAAATATTCCCAAGGGAGGCCTTGGTACCTTTTCATTAAAGGCCAAGTCTCTTAATTAACGTATTTACTTTACTATGTTCCTTTTATTATTATATCAATATATTTATTTATTTATTCCCTATATTTTTTGTTTCCTAGTTATCATTATTAATGTATGTTACAGACCTCCATCTCCCAGGACTTGCTATGATGAGACTTAGTCTAATGAACATGGATTATATTGATACTTATCTCTTTTGGGTGACTTAGTCTAAAATTTAAATTGATCACTTACCCTCTTTATTGTATTTTATTGGACACTTAGTCAACTTTGATCAATCTCCCCACAATTTTGTACTCTTATATATAGTAATCAAAACGAGTGTGCAATAGATATGTGTACGATCTTGATAATCTCCTCTCATACCTGTGTACTGGCATACTTGCTCCCTTGTGTTTTCTTGTGTGTGAGTATCTTTTTTCCATTGTTGGTATTGTGTTCATATCAGGCTAACCAACCTAATCCTTTTGGTTGTCGTCTTATTTATTATTATAGTAGCCTAATCGTTCATCTTCCTTGGTGATTCTTCATTTGCCCCCTGCATCTTTTCATGTCCAATTTGACTGCTAGGATATGTTTTTGTTGCTTTTGCTTCCTTTGGCAACCTTTCACCTTCCTCTAGCTTGTCGGATTTACACTCATCATTTCTCCTTCCATAGTGACTCTTTAGTGCATAGAAGAAAAAACGGTGATTTTTTCGAAAAAATCGGGGAAATCGCGATTTTTTCATCAAAACGATTTTTTTTAAATTGCGATTTTTCCCTTTTTGAAAAAATCATGATTTTTTTCAAAAAGCTCGCGATTTTCTCGAAAAACTCGTGGGGCACGTGCATGCCGCGGGTAAAAAGCCCGATTTGGGTTTTTTGAGTGTCATTTTGCTTGGAGGTTTTGAGGAGGAGAAGCTTCATCCATACACCATGGAGGATGATAAGCTAGTTGAAAGTGGAACACCACTTTCTACACAGATTGGAGTAGTTAGTCGTCCATCCACCATTGATGCACGACCAGGACCCTCTGCTTCTAGTTCAAGGCCTGGCAAACAGCCCCTGATTGTTTCCCGTAAAAAGGGAGAGGGAATTGATAATTTGATATCATATAGCTAGTTGATAGTTTTGGGACATATACATTTATATATGTGATCATTGATGTCATTTTGTATTGTTTTCAGACTTTCAGTAATGACTTTGATGTATCGGTTTTTATTTGGCATCCACTATATCATATATATCAGTTATTTCTCCATATTTATGTGCCTATGTGTTTGTATGATGTTGTTGTTGCTTTATATACTGAAAAATGTTTAAAATTTTGAAAAAAAATGAATAAATTATGTATTTTTTAATGTTTGCCAAGGTTTTCCGATTTTTTCGCCGATTTTTTCCGAGGAGATGTTTTCAGGACCCTTGCTGATTTTTTTGCAGATTCCGAGTTTTTCTTCAATGCTTTAGTGTCCTTTGGCATGTTTTCTCTGTTACACTCGCTCATCGTGGTCACCATGCATGCTTGTCTCATATACCCTTGAATCACACTTGGTGCACCTAATTCTTGTCATGCAATTTCCTTTTCTTCCACGCTTTTTAGTGTTGTGCTCACCTGGTGCACTCATGTACTTAATTGTTTTTGGAATGCTCTTGCATCATATTCTTCATCTTGATTGACCCCTCGAGAGAAACCATGCACTTGATGCTTGAGCACATAGCTCTTGCTTCAATGCTATTTAATGTTCCGAATGTTGTCATTTATGATTTATGATGTTTTTTTTTAACGAAAACGGTTATGTTGCATTAATGGGCATTCTGGCCAGCCAGAATCTGAAATTTACAAATCCGAAAAAGGTTGGTGACCTCTAACAGTGCTGCCAACCTTCTGGTGAATGTCTTGGGAGACCAGTTCCCCTTGCTTCTTGAGCTAATTCGGGAGTAAGACAAAAAGTGCATACATGAGTAAATTCTCACAAACTGTGAGCATAGCAAAAGACA
>JZKD02S1808352.1:233216-248559 GCA_000966675.3 Picea glauca
GGGGATTTGGTCCTAATACAATTACCGACATGATTAATCCACAATGGGGATTAATCCTAATAATAAAATAACAATAATAATAAGAATTCTCTTCGTAGTTACATTATTTCAACAGTGTTGTCACCAAGCTCTACATGAAGATCAGAATGCTCCTTGGTCATACTGGTGAATTTTTCACAAGATCCTGTCATGTGAGGAGATGCTCCATTGTCCACAAACCACAACCCCCTTGTAATGGTGCCAGAAAGACAAGATACTAGGGCAAATTCCTTCTCGAATTTTTCAGCTTACTCGTCCAAATGTGTGGATGCAGCTGTTGCTATCTTCCCCTTGCCTTTCTTCTTGTTTGGACACTGTCCGACATAATGACCGAACTTATGACATGCAAAGAACTTAACTTTGCTCATGTCAATCTTCCTTTGTGAAGATGCTCCTCCACTCCGGTTCTGCTTGGCTTTACCCTTGCCCTTCTTTGCTTGCCCAACTAGAGCAAGTTTCTCGTCATCTCCACATTTTCCCTATCCACCAGGTATAGATTCCTCCCAAATCTCCTTTTGGGTGAAATCATCCCACAATTTGGCCCAATCAGGGAGCTTGTTTCTGGCAAGGATACCTGTCACAAATGTAGTCCACTTCTTGGTAAAACCCTTCAGTGCTACTTTTACAAGTTCCATCTCATCCACGACTTCCCCAACAACTGATAGTTCATCGCGAAGCTGCTGAATCCTTGTGAAGTATGAGGCTGAATGAGGCTACAGTTTCAGATCTATTCATCTTAATACTGCTTAGCTTTTCCCTCAACACCATCTTTCTGTTTTGGTTGTCGCTTTGGTACAACTTAATTAATGTTGTCCACGTTTCATGAGTTGTTTTCTTCCGTGTGACATGAGGAATAATGTAATCCTTCACAACATCCAAAATGATCCCTCTAGCCTTCACATCTTTCAGATTGTGTTCAGTTGCTTGTGTGGGATCCAGAGGAACTTGGATATCCTTCTTAGAAAAATCCCATAGGCTATTTCCCATCAATACTATGGTGATTCTCTCCTTGGACTAAAGTTTGCAGCCCCTCCAACCTGTCTTCAAATTTCAGACATGATGATGCCATCTTAGACAGATCGACTTTAGCCACAAAACCCACAAATGAAAATTTCTGCTGTCAAAACCCTTGTGCCACTGATCTCCCTTCTTCAGAGTTTCTAGTTCTCTAATACCATGCTAATTCTCTAATACCATATCTGATCTATTTTACTTCAACAATTTATTTAAAACCTAGAAATTATTTTCCTCAACAAAATATGAAAATTGCTAATAAAATAAATACACTGGTATATTAACTTAGAAATTAAATGCAGAATGCAGCGGAAATAACCAGAGAAATCAAACACATAACAACAGATAAATTTCACCCAACAACAATCTTCCTTTACTTTATTAAATCTAGAAAATTTGGGTATAGACCCAAAGAGAAAATACACAGAGAAATATGTAGCTGTGTGAGAACTTGTAACTCGACCCCGATTGGAAATTAGTCTTAGGAAATCCTGAGGTAGCATGATGTGTCCTCGCTATTTAACAAGCCAAGAAACTAGAGTGATCAATATTGATTTTGTTCCTCCAGTGCCTCCATCCTTAGACCAAATTTCTGGAACTTGAGCTCGTTGGCCAACATGGCCTGTGCTATGAATGCCTTTGTGTGCCAGTATAAATCAATTGTGCAAAAGAATTTAGTGTCCCTGGCAACGCTAGAGCCTAGATCATGGAGGAATGGGGTCACCTGAGCATCCACATCCTGGTCTTTGCAGTAGGTGCGAATGAACTTCACATCCTCTTCAATGGACTGGAGGAAATCCTATGAGGAGGGGTCAATGGTGGTCGAATATGCTGCAACAACCAATTTCGCCTTGGTGGTGGCCTTAGTGGATTGGAGACGAACTTTTCTTTTCTTAGCGCTTCTCGTGGCCATGGAGGAACTAGCTCAGAGCCCACAAAATGATCATCAGATGCCCAACGATAGAGTAACAGTGCCAAGCTCATTGGAGAATGGAAACATCGAGCACTTGCCCAAACAAGCTTGGGATTAAACAAATTGGCCATTCGCATGATCATAATCAGTGTTTCTTGCGGGTGAATCATTCCCTATAATGGTAATAGAAGCCCCCTCGGTACCTACTTCATCATTCCTATTACTTCTCCTCGCCGAACCTTCCACATCACACAAGGGAACGGATGTGTCGGGTCGCGTCGTCACAAGTTAAGAATGAAGGGAAGGTGCGAAGGATGGCTCGTGCTAGGGCACGTGGCCAAGATGCCTTGCCTACGCGCCATCTCCCCTGATATCGTGTCAAACACCCCATTCGGGGAGTAATAGTTATAATATTATTATATAAGTAAATTATATATATATATATATATATATATATATATATATATATATATATATAGATCGTCAATCGGGTTTAGCTCGGGTGGTTGGGAGGAATGATTGTTATCCTCCCCACCCAGGTTCAATTCTTGCAAGTGACATGTTGAGCTCTTAACGAGTATATTGTTGTAATGGCTTCGAGCCTTGTTGTTGATTGGCCTTGTGCCTTGAAGATTCTAGGGTTTACCCTGGGTACCATCCTTGAAATGAGGGGAAGTACTCGGGGTTTTCCCTGGTCAACGTAACCTGGAAATATATATATGTGTGTGTGTGTGTGTATTTAAACTTTTTATTAATATTTTATTATATATATTAAAGTTGTAATATATTAATATTATATTAGATTGTATATTAAAGTTAATGATATTTTCTTAATATTTTAATAATTACACACACACACGAACTTCATGATAACTCATGAAAATCTCATTGAGAAATTTTAACTTGAATCAAATTTTTGTTGGAGATTTGCAACTTTGGGTAGTTATTCTCCACAAGAAAGTACAAGAAGACCCATCTACACCATTACAGAAGCCCCAGGAAGAAGTTGGAGACCCAGGAAGAGAAGTCGGCCCCATAGGAAAATATTAAAGTAATTGAAGACCCAAAAATGAGAAGTTGGCCCCATACTGGCGCCCAGATTAGTAAAAATACATGACTGACTCATTTCATTTGGACGGGCAGACAATTCTCCTTTCCACAGTGCGCACAAGGCAGTTGCAGCTGCAGTTGTGCTATTTCGCTATATCTTGGTTCTGGTTGTCTTAGAGAGTGCACCACACTTGGAGAATCTTTTGCTTGGTTATTCTTGGTCATCTTATTGAGGCGCTAGGTCTTGGTGATTCTATCCTTGGTGAGGATCTTCTCTGTATGGTATTTTGGCTATTAATGGTGATGTACTGGTAATATCTTGGACTAAATTCTTCGATAAAAAGGTTGTTGGGTTTTCTCCCAAGGTTGGGTTTCCCAGGATAAACTCTTGTGTTCTTGTGTCTACTGTGCATGGTTAATATTTCTAGTTCTTGTTATTTTTGCTACATTGTTATAGTTGAGATTTTCAGTGTATATGTGATGTCCCGTTCCCAAGAGTAGGCTAGCAGGGAGTGACTTAGTAGTCTATATGTTCCCGTAGACTATAGTCAGGCATAAACAGGGAACAAGATGGAGAAATAAGGAGGAATTGATGGCTAAACGATGAATTAAGCCAAAATACTTAGGAAAAGTCACTTAAGCCTAAGTCAATGAAGAATTAGAATGAAAAGGTGTTAAAGGGGGACTTAATTAATTAATTAATCACTTTAGGAGGAAAAGTGCCTAGCTTAAGTGAATTTAATGGTGAATTAGATTGGGAAAGGTATAAAGGGAGGAATTTGACCTAATTCCTCATTATGCATTGTTATGATTTGATGTTGAGAGTTCCCAGAGGAGGAGGAGAGCCGACGTTATTGTTTTGTAGATTTCTGGAGGAAACCACCACCATTGATCGGTTTGGGTGTTGAGAGACACACCCTAGCCCATCGGAGATACCATCCAGGTATTTCACCGTACTTTTCAGGAGTATCCATTGCAGAGTGCACAACTCAGCCAGTGAGGGCGCAAGTCAGTTTGAGGGTTTGGAGAGCTGCACGAGATCCGTATCCAGATTGCAGTTTCCTTCCAACCCATTTGAGATCCAGCCAGGGCACTTCTATTGAGCCATCTATCATTAGATTTTGACGGTGGAATTTTGCAGATCGACTCATTCAGCCATTTAGGGCGCAACTCTTCCGGACAGACATTTGGTATTGCATGCAGAGTATCAGAGAAGATCCGGGCAAATCCTTTCGACTCGTTTCCTTATTTGGCAAGACGATTGTTTTGAGCCATATAGCAGTAGTTTCCGTTGGTGTAATCCTTTGGGGCGCATCCAGCGCCCCCAGGAGGTGTGGAAACCCCCCAGGGGTCCAGATCCAGTGCCTCAGAGACCAGATTCGAGATCCGACACTCACCCATTTCAGTCTAGAGGCTAGGGTGCTTCTTTTGGAGCAGTTTCCAGTGTATTCCAACGGTCTGAACTCCCGGACGAGTTTTCCAGCTGGTAGCGGTTACCGTATTTCTCCGGAATCGCATATTTTCGCCGATCTATCCGTGCAAGCATCAGATCTGCTATCATCTTCTGATCACGGGTATTTTTATGTTATTTGATTGTATTCCAATGCTGATCTATGATATCTGGCTGACGTTTATATTCTATATTTCCAGTAGGCTATTGTATTTCCATGCTTGAACCGTATAATACATGATATTGGGCAGTTGATGTTCTTTACTTCTGCATGCATCCTTTATATGCTGTTTAAACCATAAATATGCAACATGGACATGCAATAACCATCAAGATCTCAAACATACAACTGAAACACATCCAGAAACCCCCAGTGTATCAGATCTGCAAGACAGAATAATAGATCAGTAGCAAATATCCTGATCAGCAGGATCAGGGATATTTCAGTATAGTTATTCTATGATAACTGTGGTATGAAAGTGAATCTTGTTATTAATCATGAGGCAATAACTATCAGATCTGAGAATCATAAAACATCAACAATTTCATTGATGTCGAACTCAAACTTGAACCCGAACCTTGTGACTTAGGTTCTAAGAAATTAGTATTTGAAGTCGCCAAAAAACATAAAGGGTATATTCCCTGCAAATGCCAGCATCAATAATTTCCCTTGTAGGTTGTTGTGGTTGGGAGTGGAAACAGATTGAAGCGGGTATCACTACAGTCACTATTTTCAAAATGTGTCCTTCCGGCCTTTGTCTCCATTGTTACAAGCTGCCATTCATAGCATGCGTTTTTCCCAGAATTGTTCCAATCGTGGCATATTTGCCATTTCCACATAGGGTATAACATACCCACTCAAACATCACAATTATATATATGTGTGTGTGCGTGTGTGTATATAAGGTGCACTTTTAAATAAAAAAAGTGCCAAGTCCTAAGTCCTATCTCCAAAAAGAGGGTATATCATTGTTTGCTAGTGGGACCTTTGTACTGCATCTGACCACTTATTGTCAATTCAAAGTATAAGGTAAGGTGTGAATAAAGCCACTATATTTGGTGGAAAAGTCACTGACTGAAAGGCAAAATTCGGATTTTGAAACAAAACTTTTGACAGAAACCAACAAATGGATTCCAATGATAAGCGAGAAATATTTTTTTATACTGGTCTCTTAAAGATCACTTCTGCCTTATTAGAACTGTTAACGCTTTAAACTGGAAGAGTTCCAAGGTAACTAGAGAATGTACACTATCACATTGTACAGTGTCTCTGCACATCGGGTCAGTGCTTGCTAACCTCAGAGGGGAATTGTGTGCAACTTGGAAACAAAGTATGAGCCTAAAAGACCAAAGAACACTTCCAAACTGCAAGAAGTACCTGCTGTTTTCTAAAAAATTCAGACCTGCAAGCTGCATTAAGACACACTGAACAACAAGCAACAGAGCAGATTTACACGTAAGCATAGAATTCTTCCTTGGGAACTGTGTAAAGCTGCTCTTAGATCATGAAAATCTTCCCTTAAAAGTTCCGATCCACGTTTGAAAATACAAAAACCAGCAAGCTTAAAGATTTGAAATTATGAATTATGACTGTAGTGCCCTGAATTCCGTGGGTTATGGAGTCTAGAAAATCAACTAAGAGGGAGTAATTTCTGATGTTAATAGATTTAAAATATTTAAGTAAAGCAAGAGACACATTCAACAAGTGAGATATAGCTGCCAAATAGATGTTACCTTTATTCCAATGCTGCAAGTGCACAGTTTGGGGGATATTTGTTGATGATTACAGCTGCGTGAGACATCCTCCAGGATACAGACCGAGTGAGTCGACCTGAGAGAGAGCCCATGAGTTGGGTGTGCCCATGAGATGGATGTGTGGTTCCTCTCTGAGACAGAGATGGAATGTTGTGTGCCCCTGTGTGGGGTGAGGGAGCCCATGAGCTGGGTGTGCCCATGAGATGGGTGTGTGGTTCCTCTCTGAGACGGAGATGGAACGTTGTGCCCCTTTGTGGGGTGAGGAAGCCCATGAGCTGGGTGTGTGGTTCCTCTCTGAGACAGAGATGGAGTTTTGTGTGCCCCTGTGTGGGGAAGCCCATGAGTTGGGTGTGTCGTTTCCTCTAAGACGGAGATGAAACAATGTACTGGTCTCCTCTGTGCAAAGAGTTGAGATGATGTGATACTCCATATGATTCTCCTGTGAGACACAGTGAGAAAGAGTTCTGCTGAGTTGGACGTGCCTGTGGCTGAGCACAGGTGAACGTGATCCTAGTGGCTGAGCACTAGTGAGTGTGATTCTCCTATGAGACGCAGTGAGAAAGAGATTTGCTGAGTTGGACGTGCTTGTGGCTGAGCACAAGTGAATGTGATCCTAGTGGCTGAGCACTAGTGAGTGTGATTCTCTTGTGAGACGCAGCAAGATAGAGATGTGGACATCCCTGTGGCTGCGCACATATGGATGTGCCCCTAGTGGCTAAGCACTAGTGGGTGTATGAGATCCCTTGCTATATTGTCCAAGAGTTAAACTGACCTATAACCCTATTTGTGATATAAAGGGTACAAGTCGGCCCCACCATAAAGTGAAAGAAAATTAATGTAAAAGATAATTAATATGGTAATTATTAATTGTATTGTGAGTTATTGAGGTTGACCCTGTTGTGCCAATAAACACTACTTTTGATAGGCTTCGTCTAATATAAATAAAGGTAAATTCCCCATTGAAGAATCATAACACAAGTGTGAGTTTGGAAATTTCAGCAAGTACTTGTTCTTGAGAAAAGTGCGCACCTCTCTTGGGCGCTAGTCTTCTAGGGTTTGTGAGCACCGTTTTGTGTGCTAGGTTTATGGTGTTGGAGGTCTTTCTCTTGAAAAATATAGCAAAGGATTAGCTGGGTTTTCTTCCCTTGTTGAGAAGGGTTTCCTAGGATACTTCTTGTGTACTTGTGCATGGTGTTTCTTCTTGTGATCATGGTTACTGCAACAAATTGTTTATGGTATAATTGCAATTGTCTATGGTTCAATTAAAAGGCTAAAATTGGAATGAACTTCATGCTTGAACTTAGCTTAATGAAAAATCAACATGGTATCAGAGTATAGGTCTTGAAGAACCCATTGCACAAGCAATTACTAGTCATCCTCTCACTTCTGCAAAACCGTACGACCCTCCTAGGGTTTCCATAAATTCTGTACAACCTTCCTTTCAAAGGAGTTTCAACACTTGATACTTGGACACTGGGGCTAAAAAGTGCATAGGAGTGTACGACCTCCTTCAGCGCACCTCCAACAAGCTTCAAATTGTATTTCCGAGCATTTTGATTTTTTGACCCTAGGGTTTCGCAATTTTCTGTAGAAATTTCAGAATTAGGGTTTCTGCAACTCATTGAAGGAGCTCTTAAGCTCACCAGTGTTCTCCTATCCTTCAAGGCTTATTGTTGGCAGTCATAAGCGCAACAAAACCTAAAAGTGCTAGCCTAGCCTAGCTGTTAAGTCTTCTAGCCCAATTGACAAGGGTTTGTGAAGAATCTACAAATATGATGAACAAAATCATGATGGAAGAAAATCTTGGTGGATTAAGCAAACTCAGTTTTTGGAAGTCAAGACTTCAAGGAGATGAAGACATCAACATATCAACACCCTCAGGTATGCACTTGTATATATTATTTGTATCATTATCATGAGGGTACTTGTAGGAGGAAGGAACCTTTGCTGAAGTCATGAATCCAGAGGGATCTCAGTGCATTCAGAGGAACAACACACTGGAAGTAAAGACTCCATGTTTGATTGTTTTAATTATCATGCCTCTAACCTACATTTCTAAAGTTTGCAACATTACAAGTAGGTGTTGTAGCTGTGACAACAATCTTTAAATTGTTTTGATTCTAGAGATGTACTCATTATTCTCCTTTAGGAGATATTTTTTGTTTTGTTTCCTTTCGTTTGTTTTCTTGTTCTAGGCAGGTTAACAACAAAAGAAGATGGTTATACTTCAGACTTCAGAGGGACTCAAAACTATTTGAGGAGGAAGAACATAACCATCATTGAGGCAACCAATGCAACAATGCATGATCATAATCTTTCTATGATTCTGTGGGCAGAAGCATGGATGACACAATATATGTTCAGAACATGAGTCTTCACCAGATTTGAAGAACATAACTCCCGAAGAAGCCTTCATCGGAGTGAAGCCCGAGATTGAACACTTCAGGATATTTGGGTGCCTAGTGTATTTTCATGTACCCAAAGAGAAGAGGTCTAAGCTAGACCCTTTAGGGAGAAAGGATACATTTATGGGATAACAGTGAATCTTCGAAGACATATTAGATCTACATCCCTGGTCAGAGACAGATTGAGACAAGTAGAGATGTTGCCTTTGAAGAAGAGATAGCCTTTCAAAGATCCAAATAATCTCAGATGGAGATTGACAGTGAGACAATACCTTCCCCCCCTTCAGCAGTTCAAAGGGAGACATACATTATTCCAGTCGATCCAGTTGCTCCAGTTGATATGCCAAGAGATATTGCAGTAGGGCGTAAAAGGCCTGCCTAGGCTTGACAAACTCTGCAGGAGGCAGAGGAACATACAAGCTCCTCAAGGCACATCCCGAGAGAGCAAAGAGAATTTCGAGCTACCCTTCAGCCATGAGCCACATCATTGATTCTGAGCCTTCTTGTCATGGAGAAGCGACAGGTGAACAAGTATGGCAAGATGCCATGACAGAAGAATACCAGTATATCTTAAAGAATGTTGTATGAGATATTGTTCTGAGACCAGAAGGGAAGTCTGTGGTGAATTCCAAGTGGATCTATAAGATCAAGCATGCAGCTGATGGAAGTGTCGAGAAATACAAAGCGAGATTTGTACCCAGAGGATTCCCACAAACAGAGGGAGTTCTCTATGATGAAACACTTTATCCAATAAGCCCGATACACTTCCATCCGTACTACCATCAATGAGTTGGAAACTACATCAGATGGATGGATTCTTGATGAGTTTGGGTTTCAACAAGAGTGTTGTTGATCCAAACCTATATTATTACATTGTTGGTGACGAGAGCCTGATTTTGATGACTTATTGAGGAAGCCGTGTTGTTGGATACAAGCAAGCTTTGAATTCTGATTTCGAGAGGAAGGATCTGGGTATGATGCGCTACTTCTTGGGACAAGAAGTATGGTGGAGGACTGATGAGATTTTTCCTGAGTCAAGGAAAATATACAGTGGGAATATTAAAGAAGTTCAGTAGGACTAAATGCAAATCCATGCCTACACCGATGGTGATGGATTTGAAGATAATGAATGATGATGATTCAGACGAGATTGATCCACAGCTGATTGGATCATTGATGTATCTGGTTAACACAAGACTCGATATATGCTATGCAGTCAATGTACTTAGTCAATTCATGAGTCAGCCTAGACAGACTCACTGGACAATAACGAAACATGTATTGAGAAATCTACGAGGCACAGTTAGATATGGCTTGAGATATGCCTCCAGTGTAGACTTGAGTTTGTAGGGATATGCAGATTGGGTAGGGAGCGCAGTGGACCAGAAGAGCACCTTTGATTGTTGCTTTACTTTATGGTCTGTTATGGTTTCCTGGTGCAATAGGAAACTAAGCTCTGTGGCATTGAGTACCGCAAAGGCAAAGTACATAGCATTGGGTGTGGGAGTCCACGAAGCAGTGTGGCTTCGCAAACTTCTGACAAATTTATTCGATCATGAGATGGGTCCTACTACTATTCATTGTGATAACCAGAGCTATGTGAAGCTCTTTGAGAACCCTGTGTTTCATGATAGATCGAAACACATTGAGATAAAATATCATTATATCAGAGACATGATGCAGAGGAAACCAGTACATGTGCAATACCTTCCTACACATGAGCAGATTGGAGATATCCCGCCAAGACGAAGTTCGAGTACTTCCATGAGAGACTTGGCCTGGTGAAGAATACCTCCCTAGCTAAGAAGGAGTGTTGGTGACTACAACCATGACGAAGTTCGAGTACTTTCGTGCGAGACTTGGCCTGATGGAGAATGCCTCCCTAGCTGAGAGGGAGTGTTGATGATTACAACTGCGTGAGACATCCTCCAGGATACAAACTGAGTGAGTCGACCTGAGAGAGAGCCCATGAGTTGGGTGTGCCCATGAGATGGATGTGTGGTTCTTCTCTGAGACAGAGATGGAACATTGTGTGCCCCTATGTGGTGTGAGGAAGCCCATGAGTTGGGTGTGCCCATGAGATGGGTGTTTGGTTCCTCTCTGAGACGGAGATGGAATGTTGCGCCCCTGTGTGGGGTGAGGAAGCTCATGAGCTGGGTGTGTGGTTCCTCTCTGAGACAGAGATGCAATGTTGTGTGCCCCTGTGTGGGGAAGCCCATGAGTTGGGTGTGTCGTTCCCTCTGAGATAGAGATGAAACAATGTACTGGTCTCCTTTGTGCAGAGAGTTGAGATGATGTGATACTCCAGATGATTCTCCTATGAGACGCAGTGAGAAAGAGATTTGTTGAGTTGGACGTGCCTGTCGCTGAGCACAGGTGAACGTGATCCTAGTGGCTGAGCACTAGTGAGTGTGATTCCCCTGTGAGACGTAGTGAGAGAGAGATCTACTGAGTTGGATGTGCCTATGGCTGAGCACAGGTGAACGTGATTCTAGTGGCTGAGCACTAGTGAGTGTGATTCTCATGTGAGGCGTAGTGAGATAGAGATGTGGACATCCCTGTGGCTGAGCACAGATGGATGTGCCCCTAGTGGCTGAGCACTAGTGGGTGTATGAGATCCCTTGCTATATTGTCCAAGAGTCAGACTTACTTGTAACTCTATTTGTGATGTAAAGGGTACAGGTTGGCCCCACCATAAAGTGAAAGAAAATTAATGTAAAAGATAACTAATATGGTAATTATTAATTAAATTGTGAGTTATTGAGATCTGCCCTGTTGTGCCAATAGACACTACTTTTGATAGGCTCAGTCTAATATAAATAAAGTTAAATTCCCCATTGAGGAATCATAACACAATTGTGAGTTTGGAAATTTCAGCAAGTACTTCTTGAGAAAAGTGCGCACCTCTCTTGGGCGCTAGTCTTCTAGGGTTTATGAACACCCTTTTGTGTGCTAGGTTTATGGTGTGGGAGGTCTTTCTCTTGAAGAATATAGCAAAGGATTGGTTGGGTTTTCTTCTCTTGTTGAGAATGGTTTTCCAGGATACTTCTTGTGTACTTGTGCATGGTGTTTCTTCTTGTGATCTTGGTTACTGCAGCAAATTGTTTATGGTGTAACTGCAATTGTCTATGGTTCAAGTAAAAGGCTAAAATTGGAATGAACTTCATGCTTGAACCTAACTTAATGAAAAATCAACAATATTAACTTTAGGGGGTGTCAAACCACTTCCAAAGCACCTTCTCACACCACTGTTCAGGGATGAATTCACTTGAACAAGATGGTGACAATCTCTACCTCTCACTGAAAACTATAACCTCTGACACTCATTCAAACCAAGAAGTGGGGTGTGAAGATAATAGAACTCTATCCATAGGAAAGTCCATAAATAAATGCGCTAGACAATAGATGTGCTAGCCTTTGATGAGAAATAACATGTGTAAAATATGGAAAGTCCATAAATAACCTCCTCAAGGCATGCACTCTATCCATAGGTAATAATAACATGCTTAATTAGGGAAACTTCCAATAACACCCTCCTCAAGCCATGTGGCCATCTTTTGGACCAAACTAGCAAAGGAAAATATGGAAAGTCATTAGAAAGCCAACTAAACTCATGCGCTCTCTTTCCAAGAATAAAATAGTCAATGTAAATATGGAAAGTTTATAAACATACTTTTCCAACTCATGTGCTTCAACCTGGACACAAATGAAAAAAGTCTACCAAGCATTCTCTTCAGATCATGCACTCCACTTCTAGGATAAAATTTGGATGTGTTGCTACTCAAACTCTCACTAGGTGAAAAGTCCTAAGTCTAACCACAACTGTGAAAGTCTAAATGCTACTTAGACTAGCCACTATTGTCACCTAGGTGGTCTAATCTTTCTCTCTTCAGACTAAGAGGTTCCTAGGCTAGGGAGGCTTCCCTACAAAATAATTAAATCCAAGTTATGTTTAGAATTAAAACAATAAAAGGGCTTTCTGAGAACTAGTCTGGTTGATTAGGTCCCAGGGTCGACTAGTGAAGGTTCAAGGAACAGTTATGATAACCTGCATGCAACAATCACCCAAGGTGCAAGTACCCTCATAGTTGGCGGGAACCCTCCACGGGAGTTGAGGTAGTGATTGTCCATTTGTCCCAGGTACCACAAGTATTTCCCCTTTGCAGTCACCTGTGTGATGTCCTAAAATTGCTATGTTTACCACTTCATAATCAACGACTGGGTTGGAACAGTCGTAGGTTGGACCACATGCAAGGGTAGGGCAACAAAGCCCAAAATTCCGAGAAGTGACTCTACTCAAGGTGGCCTACACTTTTGAAATCCCCAAATGCGTAGTAGTCCAAGTAGTACTACAAACACCCGAATAGGCAGAGAGGGGATATCTTCCCCATCTGCTCTAAAGTGCGACCTCATGATTGACACGTGTTAGATGCGCTTCCCTTGGATTTATTGCTAGATGGGTTTTTAGATGTTGCAGTGGAAGTTTTTTGGATTTAATGAGTTGAATTAGTGCTTGTAAATTTGCAAGAGTATGAATTTTCTGAAGTGAAATGTTGCAAATGTGTGAGTGCTGATCCAAAATGAAGTGCTTGCTGATTCACACATGAATTGGAGCATTGAAATGTAAAGCATTCATAATTTCATACATGCCAAGATAACCATGTTCATTGCATTAACGATTAAGTGTTTGAGTGTTGTAAAGATGATAATGGAATTTGAATGTATCTCATGACACCACATACCCTACTCAAGCAGACTTAGCAGAGAACCATTCTGATCCCAAAGATCGTTGCTAGGCGCAATGGGAGAGCGTACTTTGGTTCTCTACTAACCTGCAGACCTTGAAGAATGGTTTTTTATCCCAAAGATTGCTACAAGGCGCAATGGGAGAGCATACACCAATTCTTCAAGTCTATATTGCTGAAAAATAATTCTGAGTATCTTGGGTTGTTTTTGGTGGTGATTGAAGGGTTCATTTCCAGATTTCTGTGGGCTGTTAGAGAGCTATTATTTCTGTTGTTAGAACCTGCTCTTCTTCTCCATATTTTAAAGTCTTCTAAAGGTATGTTAAGGCTTCTCTTATTCTTCTCTTTTTCTCATTAAAATTGCTGATTTTTTCCTAGTAATTAAGAATTCCTAAGGTTTTATTTGTAGATTTTTGTTTGTTGCTGAAAAAATGGCCATGATCCCTAAAAACAAGAGGGATCTAGCATGGATTTGTTGCCATTTGGATGAAGAGAGACAAAACATATGCAACTATTGTGGGAAGACAATTAAAGGAAGGGCTATCTGTAATGTCCCCATTTTGGGACATTATAACATTACAACATTTCAGAGTATTATGCCTACCCAAGTAGCCAAATAGGGGTGACAGAGAGTTCAGGAGATATTGAGGGGTTTATTGGGCCCGACTTGTATCATTCATTATCAGGATCCATTCCGCACAGCGGGGCTTTAGTTCCGTTGCATTCCGAAGATTTCCGTAATTTTGAGTTATTATGGGTCATATTTTAATTAAATTCACTAAGAAGGTCATAATGGGCATATTACTTGGAGAAACCTCTTAGTGTAATAGCTCATCGGAATCGGGAGAAAGAGCATTACAGGATAAGATGATGAGAAGTGACTTTCAGTGGCCAGAGAAGCCATCAGGATGGATAAATCACTTTTTAGAGGTAAAATGGTTAATTAATTAATTCATTAAGTGATTTAATCAAGGAATAATAAAATAAAGTTAAAGTCACTTGGAGGGAAAAGGTCAACAATGAATTGGGGTTTCAGGAAGCTGTAAAGGAAGGGTAAAGCAACCTAATTCATTATGCATTGTTATGATTTGATGTTGACAGTTCCCAGAGGAGGAAGAGATTCGACTTGTATTGTTTTGTGGATATTTGGAGGAAACTGCCACCATTGACAGGTTTCGGTGTTGAGAGACACACCCTAGCCCATCGGAGATACCATCCAGGTATTTCACCGTGCTATTCAGGAGTATCCATTTATCAGTGTTGCACAACTCAGCCAGTGGGGGCGCAAGTCAAATAGAGGGTTTGTGTAGCTGCACGAGATTGGAGCTCGGATTGCAGTTTTCTTCCGACCCAGTTGAGATCCAGCTAGGGCGCATAGATTGAGCCACTTTCCATCAGATTTGGATGGTGGAATCCTTCAAAGTGCATCATTCAGCCATTTAGGGAACAACTCTTTTGGAAGGACAGTTGGGGTTATAGATGGAGCATCAGAGAAGATCTGGGGAAACCCTTCCGACCCAGTTCTGCATTTGGTGAGGTGATCGTTCTGAGTCCTATAGCAGCCAATTCCGTTGGTGGAATCATTCGTGTTAATGTTTATGCCATTATTATAGTTCTTTGCATTTCATAAGATAAGAGCATAATAAGAACAAGATCACTGAGAAATACACATTCACAATAGACACAACATTTATCCTGGGAAACCCTCTAGGGGAAGAAAACCTAGCAAAAACTTCCTTATCATAAATAGCTTATACAATGTTCAAGAGATAACTCAACCAATACAAAAAATCCTCTTCCAAGAGATGCACCACCCTTCTTCTCCTCTCTCTAACTTGAAAATGCAACTTGCCTCAGAAGAGAATGAGCAAGTGAAGTGTGTGTAAGAAGTGAGGTGCTAGCCTCTTATTTATATCAATCTGGCACGTGTGAAGAGTCACCATCTGGCAGGGCCGACCTCTCACTCTGGGTG
>JZKD02S1808352.1:255368-276167 GCA_000966675.3 Picea glauca
TACCTATGGAAGAACAACAAGATAAGAATGGATATCATTAGATAATACACATGAAAAGATGAAATACAAATCATGTGGAAGCTATTGCAAGATAAGCCGAATCAATCATGAAGAGACTTAGAAGAAACAAAGACAGAAAGAAGTTAGCAATCAAGAAGAAATTGGAAAAAGACTTATGACGTTTTGTAGAAGACAACAAGACGGAAGCGCGGACTCTGTTAGACAAGAGAGCCAATTATATATTGCAGAAGACATTAAGGATGCAGATGGAAGCATGGACTCTGTTAGACGGAGGGAGTTGATTATATGCACTCATACATGAAGCAAGGATTAGGAGGGAGCTAATCCTATGATCCATTGAAGATAATGAAGTATATATCCATGATAGCATCCATGAAAGACAGTACGTATTCTTCAAAGAGAAGCCTTAAAGTATCCCTGGTTGTTCATCCACATCCGTGATCCTATGATGGAATCTTTAGGGCATGGAATCGATAAGAAACTCCATGGACCTGAGAACTAAAGAAACACATGAAGATTCCAAGAAAGAGAGAGAAGCCAGAACAACCAGTCATTCTATCAATTATATATTGCAGAAGACATTAAGGATGCAGATGGAAGCATGGACTCTGTTAGACGGAGGGAGCTGATTATATGCACTCATACATGAAGCAAGGATTAGGAGGGAGCTAATCCTATGATCCATTGAAGATAATGAAGTATATATCCATGATAGCAGCCATGAAAGACAGTACATATTCTTCAAAGAGAAGCCTTAAAGTATCCCTGGTTATTCATCCACATCCGTGATCCTATGATGGAATCTTTAGGGCATGGAATCTATAAGAAACTCCATGGACCTGAGAACTAAAGAAACACATGAAGATTCCAAGAAAGAGAGAGAAGCCAGAACAACCAGTCATTGTATCAAGAATCACAAGATTGTCAGCCTGATGTAAACTCAATAAAAGCAATCAAGCAGAGGAACTGAAAGTCGTGATGAAGAACAATGTATGGAAGACCGATGAATGAAAGCATTACGAGATCCAAAACTAGAGGTTCTCTCAGATGGAGGGAGAAGACTATGATAACTACTTGTTCCGGTAAACCAGACTTATCTCTACATGAGTCATTATATCATCCGCAACATCCATAAGTTGGAGTTCTACATCAAATGAATACAAAGAATATTCTTTAGAGAAATTGAATAAAGAGTGTATGAAGAGCAATCTCAAGACTTTGAGGCATACCAGAAAGAGACCCTTGAATGCAGATAGAAGAAGATAACTTGGTGGAGAACCTCCAGTGCACARCARAAGCGTGGTGAAGATTTCCTATAACATCAAGATGATTACTCAGTAGATCAGATCTCATGATGACAGAAGAAGTGCCACATGGATATGTTCCAGTTTTCCAACTATGATATACTCTACTATTCAGAGCTACATAAAGCCTTCACAGTGTTCCAGACTAAATTACATTTGAAATCAAGCATTACATTATCCGTGATGAAGTCCAGAAAGGAGAAAGTGGTTCTCCAATACATATCTCCACAGATGAGCAGATAAGCAGACATTTTGGTAAAGCTTCTATCCAAGATGAAAGAGTTTGCGTACTCAAGCTGGAGCTCGTGGAAACAACTTCCTTATTAAAGAGGAAGAGATGACTCCTAGGTTGGGAGGGAGCACTGAGAATATTATTGAAGACATTCATTTTCAAGATTGAAAAATAGTCCATCTTGGACAGATGCTTTCCTGTTCGGAAAGTGGATTGAGATTTCTGACGGACAACGATTTCCCATTGTGGTTAACATGGGAAGTGGTCCAGATTGTTGATGTATCATAGACAACGACTTCTCATTGTGGTTAACATGGGGAGTGGTCTAAGGCAGTCTCTCTTCTTGAGGGTTACTCAAGAAGACTAGCCCGCCTCGTCGGACAACGATTTCTCATTGTGGTTAACATGAGGAATGGTCCGTTTTGGAGGTTGATACAGGATAGTCTTTTCCTCTTGTGGTTAACAGAGGAAATGGTCCGGACAGTCATTCCTTAGGGTTTATGCATTCTCTCTACGGTGCACTTTGATTAGTGGAGGAGGAATGGTCCAAGCTCAGCAATCAGGGACAAGCATTCCTTAGGGTTTATACATTCTCTCCAGGGTGCACTTTGATTAGTGTAGGAAGAATGGCCCTGGGTGGGGAATGGTCCAGGTTCAGAAGACAGGACATTTATTCTTCCTTGCTTGAGAAGAATAGTCCAAATATCTCATTGTTCTACTCCGAGGGCAGATATTCTTTCATATCTCACAGACCTGAGTGAAAGATTGGCCCAGATGATTCAGTTTATATCATAACATTGTTTCTGTGCAGGTTGTTATCAGATGATTGTTATGAAGACTGTATGACAATAGATGTATACTACTGTGGTGGATATGTTCCACTGTTCGTGACTATACGTTGCTGATCAAGTACTTGTGTGTTACTTGGTGTGGTAGTGTACCACTAGATTGTAGTTATGTACTACTATGGATAGACATAGTTGTGTTCTATTTTTGTTCTGATTGTATTGAAGACTAACAACAATTTATTGGAGATAATCGTCATCCAGATGAATGATGAACAAAGATTTTCTAGACGGAAAATGGTTCAGAGCATTACTCTTCTAGACTAGAAGAATGGCTCTTGTATCACTCTGTGGAGTGAGCATCATGTCTGATTACTCAGATAGAGTATGGTTTCGAGAGATGATGCAGCTGATGATGATGTTGGTGCTCATGATCTAGTCATGATCTAGTCTATACAACTATGTTGATGTTATCGGGTGAATGGCATGTTTTTGTGCTCAAGACCATTACCAGTAATACCTCCCTAGCTAGGAGGGAGTGTTGATATTATGGTAGTTGCGGGAGGTATTTACCTCCATGTGTAAACCTGACGAGAATAGAAGACTCTGGGAAGCAAGAGAAGCCCTAATGAGTTGGCTAATAACCTTAGAAGACTTGTTGGTTCAAGAAGATAATATGTATTAGGTTATTAGCCTCCAAGAGAAGAAGTCGGCCAGAAGAATTAATATATACTGAACAGACAGGTACCCAGAAGGAGAAGTCGGCCCTAGTAAGTCTGCCAGAACCACTATAAATACAGGGCGCCAGTCTCTCATTTGACATATCTCAGCAGTTGCAAAGAGCCAGTTCTGTGTAGTGCAGTTGTAGTCTTGTGCGCAGGTTTGGAGGAGAGCTACCATTGCAGCTGCTGCAGCTAGCAGTTACGCTTGGACTATCTCTTGGCTAGGGTTTGGACTATCTGATCAACTCTTTGTGATGTGCTATCCTTGGGGAAAGGTGCGCTACCCTTTGTTTGGCTATCTAGCCTAGGGTTTGCTTCTGGAGTGATTCTCTGTCAAGGTTAAGGTGCTTAGAGGGTGGCTTCGGCCTATGGTTGGGTGACAAGGGTATTGTCAATGGTAAAACGAGCACACAATCTTTCATATTCTAACAAGTTTGTGGAGATACCTACTATTGTACCTAATGGTTGGTGTTCAGTGATGAATACAGGTGATTGTTTACCATGGGTTTCGATGGACGAGCTTTTGGTCAATTCCCTCGGATTGACGAAAGCATATGATACTTTCCAGTCCTACAGTTGGTTGCAGATATTTATGGTATCCTTTCCCGATACTTTTATCATTGATAGCAGCACAGGGGAAGCTAGATAGTGGCAGGGGACGTGGAGAGTTGGTAGCTTGAGACCACCTAACATGAGTGTCTTGATTGCATACAACAGGATAGGGGTGGATCATCAGGGGAAGACAGTTGAGGCCCTAGGTGTGATGGAGAGTATCCTAGGCCATGGGACAGAGGATATCTCAAAGGTTGCTACATATTCAGACTCTCATTAGGATGAGGGTGGAGGGATTTCGACAGTTACCAGTAGGGCACATCAACAGTTAGTGGGAATTGGAAGTGATGAACTTCCAAATTTGACATGGGATTCGAGAGTCCATTGGGTCAAAAGTTTGTTTCATCTTATGAGGATCCAGGAGTGGAGGGTCTAGTATGGATACTTTGAGCAGACAATCATGATCAGAGTAGAGCAACATCAACATGATGGTCCATGTCAGAGACTAGCATGGGACCCTGGGATTACAGGGTTGGACATTTCATTGACTGATGGAGACGAGCAGATGTTTGCAGGGGGAAGTCACTTTGATTTTCCATTGAGTTTCAGTATTGGGGAGAGCATGTCATTGGCTCGTGATTCGTTGAGGTCTTGTAGTACCTCACTATGGCAGCAACATGTTCAGTCGGTGGAGGCCGTGTTGAGTTTGGTATGGTCTGGTAGGATAGACCCATTTCGGGTTGAGGCCATGTGTTATTTGCAGGAGACTCATGGTGTTGATATGTTACAAAACTATACTCCTCAGGGCATTGCAATTCACATTCTGATATGGGATCCAGGGATTGGAGTGCTTGGTAGTTCAACGTTTGATGGAGTTGAGTTTCGAATAGAGTGGTTGCTTGGGGAGTTGACTGAGATTCTTTGGCCATTAATCATTCTACTCATCAGGAGCATGTGTGTGTCATGCGTGGTGAGCACTTGGAGAGACCACATCTTGAGGGGAGTGTACTTTGTGTCACACAGGTGGATATGGGACCCCGGTATCATATGTAGTTGGATTCAGTTATTACTTGAGGATAAGCAATATTCCGGCAGGGAGGACTGTAATGTCCCCATTTTGGGACATTATAACATTACAACATTTTAGAGTGTTATGCCTACCCGAGTAGCCAAATAAGGGTGACAGAGAGTTCGGGAGATATTGAGGGGTTTATTTGGGCCCGACTTGTATCGTTTATCATCAGGATCCATTCCGCACAGTTGGGCTTTGGTTCCGTTGCATTCCGACGATTTTCGTAATTTTGAGTTATTATGGGTCATATCTTAATTAAATTCACTAAGAAGGTCATAATGGGCATATTACTTGGAGAAACCTCTTAGTGTAATAGCTCATCGGAATCGGGAGGAAGAGCATTACAGGATAAGATGATGAGAAGTGACTTTCAGTGGCCGGAGAAGCCATCAGGATGGATACATCACTTTTTAGAGGTAAAATGGTTAATTTATTAATTCATTAAGTGATTTAATCAAGGAATAATAAAATAAAGTAAAAGTCACTTGGAGGGAAAAGGTCAACAACGAATTAGGGTTTCAGAAAGCTTTAAAGGAAGGGTAAAGCAACCTAATTCATTATGCATTGTTATGATTTGATGTTGAGAGTTCCCAAAGGAGGAAGAGATTCAACTTGTATTGTTTTGTGGATATTTGGAGGAAACCACCACCATTGATAGGTTTCAGTGTTGAGAGACACACCCTAGCCCATTGGAGATACTATCCAGGTATTTCACCGTGCTATTCAGGAGTATCCAGTTATCAGTGTTGCGCAACTCAGCTAGTGGGGGCACAAGTCAGATAGAGGGTTTGTGTAGCTGCACGAGATCAGAGCTCGGATTGCAGTTTCCTTCCGACCTAGTTGAGATCCAGCCAGAGCGCATAGATTGAGCCACTTTCCATCATATTCGAATGGTGGAATACTTAAAAGCGCATAATTCATCCATTTAGGGCGCAACTCTTTTGGAAAGATAGTTGGGGTTATAGACGGAGCATCAGAGCAGATCTGGGAAAACCCTTCCGACCCAGTTCTGTATTTGGCGAGGCGATCATTTTGAGTCCTATAGTAGCCGATTCCGTTGGTGGAATCATTTGGGGTGCATCCAGAGAGCCAGGAGGTGCACAGACCCCTAGGGGATGAGATCCAGAGCATTAGAGGCCAGATCTGTCATCTGGTAGTCACCAGTATCATTCTAGAGGCCAAGGCGCTTCTATTGGGACAGTTTCCAACTCATTCCGACGGGTATAACCTTCCGGACGAGTTTTCCAGCTTGTAGCGGTTACCGTGCTTCTTCGGAACCGTCGATTTTGCCGATCTATCCATGCATGCATCAGATCTGCCTTCATCTTCTGATCATGAGTATTTTATGTTATTTGTTTGTATTCCAGTGACGATCCATGAGATCTAACTGAAGACTAGCTTCTATATTTCCAGTATTTCATTGTATTTCCATGCTTGAATCTTATAATACATATTATTGGGCGGTTGATGTTCCTTATTTCCGCATGCATCATATATATACTGTTTAAACCATAACATATAACATGCACATGCAACAAGTGTTAGAAATAGAGAAGTAATGCAGAACAGTAAAGTCCTTTTTAAAATTCAGTTTGAATAACAACTAAATCTCATGTTTAGAACAGTAAACAAACCAACACTGCTTGACACTTAGCATAAAAACAACAAATTTCTGAAAGTGTAAATTCAACATTCTTTCTGATCTAAACTGAATAAAATGTAGATCAGATCTAGATCTAATCTGGATGCTGATATAGATCTCATACATGTCAAAACACAAACTGAAACTCTATGGATCTGATATACATCAGATCTAGACGAGATTGGAACAGATCTCAAACATATTAAATATCAAGTTAAATAAAGAATTTGACCAATGAACAAAATAGCCAGTCACTTACTTTGAAGACTTACCATGAAGGAGATACAATCACACATAAGAGATGAGATGCCATTAGTGCTTATGCTCAGAAAAAATCCAGGGTCATTGATCTACCATATAGGTTAGATCTCTTACCAAGAGATGAATGAACTTTCTTGCCATCAGGAGGAGAAATCACTTAAAACCACCACACAAAAATTTCTGTAATAGAACCCTTACACACACAGAAATTTCAATGGCCCAAACCCTCATACAAAAATCTGTGGTTAAACTCTCAAACCTTCACACAAAAATCTGAGGTTAAAACTCTCAAACCCTCACACACACACAAATTGAATGGCCCACACCCTCAAATACAGAATGGCTGTAACTCAAGGAAAAGGGGACAGATCAGAGCTAGAGAGACCACGACAGGGGTTAGAATTGGTGCTGAGAGGTCACGGCCCAATGAAAGAGGCCAGATCTGAATAGTGTAGGCCACGACCCATTGCAAGGAGGCCCGATCTGTCTAGTAGAGGCCACGCCCAATTAAAGGAGGCCAGATCTAGATGGGAGAGGCCACGTCCAAGCAAGGGGAGGTCAGATCCAAGAGGAGAGGCCACGGTCCAAGCAAATCTGCACAAGAGGAAGGAGTAGGTAGCTTCAAACATCAACCCGCAGGTAGACACAACAAAACAACACTCCAAAAACTTTGATTATCCTTGTCTCATCCCTGGACAAGGTTGCAATGAACAGGAGGCTGAAAACAGGAAGGCCGAACTGTTCCAAAAGCTCATCTACTGTTGCAAAGGAGGGCCACAACACACAAGAGGAGATCCGCTCCATTTTTGAGAGATAACATAGAGTACACAACAATGAGGAGGGGTAGGTCTCTTTTTATACATTAGGCTAGGGGTTAGGCTAGGGGTAATGGAAAAGATAATAATTAAAATGATATTAAAATTAACATATTTAATTAATATAAATATTAATTAAACATGTTATAAATTAAACATTTAATTAATACTTTCATATTGACCCCTAAAGAAAATATACAAAACCCCAAGACAAATACAAACAAGGGTGAAGAGGGTTTGGCAAAGGTGATTGGGTGGCAATACTTGTCCATTCATTCTCAAAGTGACCCTTTTTAATTTTATCATCATTGCATATGGGATACATCCCTCATGTGGTCATCCCTGCCTTCAAAGAGGGACATATACCGACAAACACGAGATCAAGGATCAGGTGGCCCCATAATATCTCTGAGGTCTTATCCACCTAGGTACAAGACCAAGGATCAACCCATGCCCCAGGCATGGGTACCCTGGACCATGTCCAGGGGCCCTAGACATATCTAGGGGCTTTCACTACTTGGTCCCAGACCAAGAACCCCAATCATGTACTGGGGGCCCTCTCAGGGGTCTTTACTGCTTGGTCCCAGACCAAGAACCCTAGTCATATACTGGGGGCCCTCTCAGGGGTCTTTACTGCTTGGTCTCAGACTAAGAACCCCATTCATATACTGGGGGCCCTCTCAGGGGTCTTTACTGCTTGGTCCCAGACCAAGTACCCCAGGAGTGCACTGGGGGCCGTAGATCTCGGCTAGGGTCTTTGCCATCCTCCCGGAGAATGGCTCTTGCAGCTGCTACAAATTTAACAGCAAGCACAAAACATCTCAAGAACATAACTAAAACGCATCCAGAAACCCCCAAAGTATCAAATCTGAAGATAAAACACATTCAAAAACCCCCCAGTGTATCAGATCTGTGAGACAAAACACTAGATCCATAGTAGATATCCTGATCAGCGGGATCAGGGGTATTTCACTATCCATAGGATAAAACAACACTTAGCACATGAAAGAGGCCAAGTAGAACCTTGTGCAAAAGCCTTTGATGAATTAAAAGCGCAGATGCAAAATCATCTTGAATCCTTCCAAGTAGATAACGCCAAGACCAAGAAGATTAAAAAAGACATAGGGAAAAGTGTAATTGATTATGCTTTTACTATTCCTAGTTTTGAAAAATTCTTTAGTTTTCCTGTTGGATTGGGAGTGGGACATAGAGGTGAAGTTGAAAATGTTTCTACCTTTGGCCCTAGTGCATCAAGTTTTAAGAGGGCACACAAAGGGCTTGACTCTTTCTTTGTACCCCACACCACCCCTTGTTCTCATTCCACCATTGATGCTAAATGAAAGAAGATAGAGAAGGAGGCTACTTGGGAATGCATTGCTAGATGGTGGTATGATGTAGACATACCGTTCACTGCTACTAATTCTGCATATTATGAACCTATGATAGATGCTATAGCTGCATGTGGTCTGGGCTTTAAGGGCAAGAGTTTTCACGATATCAGGTGGTCACTTTTACAAAATGAGGTCCAAAGAATAAATGAATACCTCATAGAGTTCAAGCAATCATGGACTAGAACAGGGTGCACAATCATGTCTGATAGATGGATTGATGGAAGATTCCACACCGTTCTCAATTTCTTAATTTCTTGCCCAAAAGGAACCATGCTTCTTAAATCTGCTGATGCATCTGATCAGGTGAAGGGTGCACACTTATTATTTCGTCTTTTGGATGAAGTAGTTGTGGAGGTGGGAGTTGAAAATGTTCTACAAGTGATCACAAACATTGCCTCCAACTATGTTGTACTAGGAAGGATGTTGTAGGAAAAACACCCCACGATTTGGTGAACTCCGTGTGCAACCCACTATTTGGACCTTATGCTTGAGGATATTGGTAAAATTGAGTGGGTGAAGAAGTGTGTGGAAGAATCGAAATTCATAACCAGGTACATCTACAACCACACATGGGTTTTGAACCTTATGAGGAAAAATATTGTGGGGGTAGAGAGCTTGTCCAGTCATCCATTACACAATTTGCATCAAACTTTCTTTCATTGCAGTCCATTGTTCAACAAAAAACCAATTTGTGAAAGATGTTCTCTTGTGATGAACAAAATGCATCTCGGTGGAACAAAAAGGTTGAAGGGAAAGAGGTGGTTGACAAAGTGTTTGAAAAAAGTTTTTGGAAAAAGGAAAAAGAGAGCTATTCAGTGAGCCTCTTGTGAAAGTGTTGCAAATGGTGGATGGTGATAAAATCGCCATGGGTTTTGTTTATGAGGCCATGGATCAGGCCAAAGAAGCAATCAAGTCAACATATGGGGATAAAAGACAAAAGTATTTTCCTCTATGGAGAATCGTTGATGAAAGATGGAACAAACAACTCCATAGACCTTTACATGCAACTGGCTATTACTTAAACCCAAGGTATGCAATTTCAAAGTTTCTAAGTTCTGTTATTCATTACAAAAGCTTAGCCAAAGATTCAAATTCAAATTTGAATCGATGAATATTTTGTCTTCTGAACCTTGAAGGTAACATTATACAAAAGATTTTGACGCAAATGGGGATGTAAAAGAGGGATTGTACAAATGCATTGGGTGCATGATTCTTGATCCCACGATACAAGATGAGATACACAACAAACTCCTGCATTTCAATGGGAGTTTTGGTACCTTTGGCATGTCCATGGCTATACAAAGTAAAGCAAAGGATCCACCGGGTAAGAAAGTTCAAAGTTTTCAAATTATATTATTCATTGCAAAATGTGAGTCAAAGTTTCAAGGTCATTTGCTAAAGCTTCTTTGCCTTCAACTCTTATTGCAACCTATTGATGGAAATAGTTTGGTGGCCAGTGCCTTGATCTACAAAAACTTGCAATTTGGATATTGAGCCTAACATGCAATGCTTCTGGGTTTGAACACAATTGGATTGTTTTTGAGTGTATACACACCAAGAAGGGGAACTTTTTGGAGCAAAAACGGTTGAATGATATGGTTTATGTTATGTACAACCTTAGGTTGTGGCGCAACTAGTTGTTGAACATAACCTCTGTATCAAGCAACATAGTCTTGGATGAATTTGATCCCTCATTAGAGTGGGTTGTGGAGAGTCATGCACCAACATTTGACAACGAAGACCTTTCTTGGATGGACTTGGACCCACTTCCACTGCCAGAGGTACAAATACTTTTAGGGCCACGAGAATCAAGTCGGAATCCCGATGTAGGGTCTATTCATATTGAGGATGAGGAGGATGAGGATGATGATTAGTAGTATCTAGTATCATACTATGTTTATTTTTGGACTCTAGAGGCCTGTTATCACACAATTTGTACTTGCCCAAAGCCCAAGGCAAGTGGATGCCAAATTGGCGTAACTGGGAATGACCTATCACTGTCACATTAATAGGAAATCCGTTTCTATTTCGGAGTATGTTTCGGTACCCCAGGGGAGATGTCCCAGTGACCTGAGGGTTTGAGAGGGCTAAGGAAAATGATAGAAGAAAGTCCCTCCCCTCTCACAGGTCACTCAAGTTAAAAGGGTTCTTTAAGTCTTATTGAAGATGGAGCAAAATAATATTATCGTGTACCTGCCCAGAACAAGACAACAAAGCAAAAAGGGGCACTTTCCAAGTACCAAAATGATATTAGTGCTTCATAAGACAATGAAGTCTTGAGAAATGTACTAGTTGATGTAAAGTTGTAGCAATGTAACAGTTTATAACAGAAATGAGTATTTTGTAACAGACACAAGATTTATGCTCTACAATGCTTGAATAAAGACTTGAAATAATAGCTTTAACTAGGCATTTTGATAATAAATAGTCACAAGCAATTTTAGCAACATCTAGCTAGCATAACATATAACTTTTAGGGTTAATTTGCTGTTGTTAGATGGCTGTAGCAGTCTTTTGCAACAACAACAAGTAGGTTAATGATTTAGGCTAATCTAAGGTTAGTAGGTGTTCAAGAGAAGATGTTCTGAAAATTTGTTTGATCAATCAACACTTGTTATGGGTAGACTAGCGTCTTCTAGGGTAATGGAGTCAATGATGGCAGCAACAACTCTTAGAGGAAAATAGTAATGATAATGTTTAGTCAAAGGGGATGGAGAGGATGAGAGAGGTGTTGGTAGCCCAAGGCCTAAAAAATCAATCCAACTCCTAGAGGTAATAGCTAGAAAGTAATAAAAATTAGGCCCTAGCGATTTCTCTTTTCCTTTGACAAAATTGAAATAAAATATGCAATAGGCAATGAGGCAGGGTTACTAGAGTGCTACAATGGTAGGGCTCTAGTATCTACTTCTAGATAGGTGCCTTTCAAGAAATTTTAACAAGTGGAACACTATAGAGAAAAATATAGTAACATGTGTCTTTCTCCTAGGGTTTCAAGCAAGCAATTTCATAATCTTTGACATGAAACAAGTAAATTCACCATAAGCATTCATTCACAATAAAAAAATGCAGATTTTCTACTTCACCAAGAATAATCAAGCATAAACCCTAGTTGAAGATCCTCCACATCAAAATTTGCCAAAATACACCAAGATTTGCCTCCTCCAAGAAGTGCGCACCACTAAATTTCAGCCAATAACCCTTAAAGAGGGACAAATTTCAAACCACCACTTGTGTGATGAGTGAATGATGATAAAATCAGAGTTTTATCTCTCTATTTATACAATACTTATGACCTTTAATTAATTTTAGGAGAACAAAAGGTCAACATGGCCAAATTACATGAAAAATCCAGTTTTTACACAAATTTAAATAATTAAACCCTAAAATCATTTTTAGAGGTGATGTCATGCCCTTCTAGGGTGACGTTGAGCCTCCTGGGTGAAATGTTGGGCCTTCCAAACCCCTAGATGATGCCACACGCGCCAATCAGCACACAACTGCCTCCATAATGCCAATCTTGATGTTGGGTGATGTCTAGGGTCAAATGGTGACATCATGGGCCTCCCAAGGCCAACGTCTAGGTGGAAAGGCAAGATCCCCCTGGGTCTAGGTCTGCCAAAGTGTCTTCGGTGAAACGTCCTTCCTTTTTTGTGATGCAAGTCTCTGACATCTCTCTGCCCCTGGCTGGGGTCACAACATCCATCTGTGGGCTTTTAGCCCCATGGAGGTCCGAGATAATCATCTCCCCATATGTACCTGTCCACTGGGCATGGTCCTGCAACAACAACAAGTACGCCCTCCATGGGCTCATAAGTCACAGGGATCATAGCAATGTCAATCACATCCAATAATCAAATTACCCAAACATGTGCATCAAACCCCGCTTTACCCAGAGAAATGCTCAAAGACGTTATGCAGTTTAACAAGTTAGGTTTGGAGAGGGTCTCAGGATGTCCTATTGGGCTAATCCTCCTCAAGTTTTGCGTGTTTCCCAGGTGAGAGCCAATCTAGGTCATGTAAGTGTGTGAAATGGTGTAAGGGAAGTGTTTGGGCAAAGGGTGCAGTGATAACAGGGAAATGTAGGTCTTGCTTGTGGGTGCCTTTGTAGAGGGCAAGCTGCACCTTATCATGGATGCCATTGTTTCCTAGCCCATTTAATGCCTTTTATTCTTATTCTTATTTCTTTTTCTTTTCAAGGGAAAAGTTGGGGGACACTGTCCTGGCATGGTGACCAGAGGTGACAACTTAACCCTCAAGCACTTCACGGAAATAAGAAGGCTGGCTCGTGATGAGACCCCCTTTCTCTTGGCTATGCCACCAAGAACCACTACCTTGGTTTGGTGATTAGATAGATGGTAGTGTCATGCCACTACATGCCCATGGGCCTAATAGGCCAACTCATGATGAGACCTCCCATCCACTAACTAGAGCTTGAGTTTTATTTTATCTTACGGGTCCCCTTTTCTTACTGAGAAGCCTTTATTGCTTTCTCGGGAATCACTGGGCGAAGCATCTCAAAGGTTTTATTTTGGCTTTTAACTCTTGCCAGCTACGTTTACCTTATGGGCATTTAGCCCCTTCTTCCCACAAGGCAAGGTACAACCCTTCCTAGTGTGGCAGACCCAATGCACGAACCAAGGTAGGGGAAGATGAGAGGAATAATGATGAAAAGTGGTAAGTATGGAAGGAATGGATGATGACCTTTCATAGACCCACCTAGTGGCAACTCATCCTAAAGGAGAACCAGCTTTCTAGGGCATTCTGTAACCCCCCAGGTTTGAACAAGTTAAAAAGCATAATTTCCAAGCAAACATTATGAAATGAAGGAGAGTTTAGTGCAACATATTCAAATGCTTCGAAAATCAGAGTGACACATACCATGATACCCAGACTCATTACCTCATGGATCAAGACTCACTGCTACTTTAGAACCAAGCTAGTGGGATGGATGCTTCTACTGCTGATAGATGGGATGCACTGAAGCAAAGATGGGCCCTCCAAGGCCAAGCTCAAGTTGTCTGGCTCTCGGTACTCCATGTCTAGGAGTTGTGGGCCTCGAGACATAATCTCCTTAGTTATCCCTAGGATAGGGAATAAGAAGGCCACTTAGAGCCTATTTGTTGATGTATTTTTGTTCAAATATGTATTGCACTCGATGCTATTTTGGTTATATGCACTCTTACTTGCTATATAAATGAAAAACTTTGCATATTTGTGTATAAATGGTTTGGATTCATATGGATGCACATGAATATATATGTTTTTTTTCAAAATTTGAATATTTTATGTAGTTTTTGGTTAATTGTTTTTTTTTTTCGGTCTGGTCCGGTTTCATATTTTTGAGGTCGACCGGTTCGGTCACCAGACCAGTTCTTATAACTTTGATATAGACACAAACATTTCATTCATTTGATAAAAACATCCTCTGCAACTCCAACATAGAATTGTGGAGAGACTGAAGAAAAATGAAGCTAGTTGCGAAACACGTGAGAGCGGGACAAACCAACACCTTGTTCCTTGTGAACTGTCTCATGAGTGGAAGAACATATGTATGGTTATATATATATTTTGTAACACACCAAGCTGACTCAACAACTTCCCTTTCAAGGAATTTTTCCCATGTCCTCTAGCATTAAATCAATGTAATGGGTAGTGTTACCTCTCCAGGAGGTACCCTACATTTTTCATTTGGCTACACCATTGTAAGCCCAAGGATGCAAGTTAAATCCATGTAAACCATAGTGCATGATGTTGTATGGACTCCCAGACTTGGTCAGACCATGATAAGTCTCCTTAGTCCCCATTTTAATGTCTTTTGTCCTTGATGGGATTGGAGGCCTTGGAGTGGATCTGTTGTAGACATTGAGTTGTGTGGAGCCATGAGTCTTACGTAGGGGTGACTGCAGTTTGTGGGGCCTAGTCTGGTCCATGTCATGCACACCTATGTCTTCCCACATGGTTATTTGATATTTAGTCTGTATGCATCTCTTGGCCATGGTGCATTTATCATTTTTGTTCACAACATGGTAGTCTCACAAAGTTATCACTATTGCACGTCTTTTGAGGCAATTCACGGATCCCAATGCAGTGGGTCCTCGGAGAAAAAAATACAACATGGAATTAAAATGATCGTAAAATGTTTACGGACAAAACCCATATAGCCAATTTTGGATTGATGAAGTATTAAAGGAGATATAACTCAAAGGAAAATCGTCCCATTCTTCTAAGAGGGATGTTGGGCACATTCCCCAAGTCAAAGGGTCGAAGAAAGGGAACGTTGTGGTATACTAGCCATTGGAGGATTTTTTAACAAGTCAAAGATGCGCTCTCTCCAAGCAAAAATGATAATTTGAGCCATTAAATGCTAAATTGTTCCTTTTTCGTCAAATCACACCCTTCTTCTCGTGGATTGAATGGTCAAACTAGCCGTTTGGTAAAGATGGACCAGATGTCGACAAAATGTAGCCGTTATGCTCTTCTTCAAAGAGGGAATTGTCCCTATGTTTATCTCCTCCACCAAATCGCACTTTCTCCTAAGCTACACGATTTTCTCTTAGTGGAGCGAACCTCTTTTGGGGACATCTTCAATGGTCAACTATTTTATAAAAAAATATTATTCAATGGGCTTAGCCTCCAACCAATTGTGGATGAGCAAACCAAGAAAATATTATTTTATGAGGGAGGTAGAAACTAGCCGTTACAATAAAAACTATATAAGGCTAGCTCCTCCTCTCATTTGTTGTTGTTGAAACTTTGTGAGATCATAATGCCATATTTTTGAACTTATTTCTCTTGTGTTACTGTGGATTGTCTATTGTAATGCTTGTTCTTCTTGGCCAAAGTTTATTTTAATTGTGCCTTGACAGGAGTTTCTTAGGATAATTGCAAGAGGTGATCAATCAATTTATTGAGGGTCTACATAGTCACGTGGAGGAAAGGAAATAGACTCTTCATCTTTTTCTTTCCTTGTCGGTTCCTAGTGGAACACACCCAAGTTGTTGGACCAACTTCCTTGGAAGTAGCTTCAAGCAAGTGGTGGCTTATCACTTTGACCCAAGTTGATTGGTTGTCTTGGAGACCATCCATCAAGGAGCTCTTCTAGCAAATACAAGGAGGAACCCATCTATTGTTGAAAATTCTAGTATTGGGGGCGATAGTCTTCTAACTCCAAACCCAATTAACTAGCAATCCATCTGGGGCCATTCTTGAACTCGCAGGGTCACAATCGCTCAAATTAAGAGACATCTAAAGAAAAAAAGGGTAAAGGTTGTCTCTCAATATCTTCAACCAATTATTTTCAAATTTTAAATCATCTTTTATTATAAAAATATAAAAAAAATCATACCCTAGTTTAGTTCTTCATCTTTACATCTTATAAGCTAGTAGATCTTGGGGTTTTTGCTATTTGGGAATTTCCCTACTCCAAGATAAATTAATCCTTGAGTTTTGTGCTTTATTGAATATATTTCACAAGGGTTTTCTTGAAGAATAGTGTGCAGATCTGCGATATTACAACAAAGAAGACCTTCAGATCTACACCCATTTTGCGTGAGAAGGGACACATATTGTAAGTATTTACCTCCCAGAACCGGTCGGTTTCGAGTTTTTGGCCAGAACTGGTACGAAACTGACCGAAACCGGCCGGTTTAGTACGGAACCGGCCAAAAAACGGTCCGGTATCGTCGGTCTGACCGTTTTTTCCTTGAAGGTCGGTTCGACTAGCTGGTTTTGTTGGATCGGGCCAGCTCTGATAACACTGGATGGTTGTTACTTTATTTTCTGCGTTATTTATTTGTTCAACAAGTCTTTTAAACAATTAACTCCTACCTTCATCTAGTGTTTACTGTTTAGGCAATGACCTCAAGATCCTTTGAGGTGAATTGATATTTTGTAGGAAGCCTCTTAGTGTAGGAATTTGGCTCGAACATGGAAGGATAGGTGTTTTGGTGACATTGGGAACCTATCCCCTGTGTTGCTACCCTAGCAAACTGTGGACCTTGGTGGTTTGCTAGTTTGGTCGGTAACAGGTAGCACAAGGAGTCCAATACAAGCTCTGATACCTCTCCATGAACAACTTGTCAACAACAACATAATTAGCAACATTGTCCGTAATGACTTGGACAACATACTGCGGACCTATCTCCTGGATGAAGCTATCCAACAAATCACATAATAACTGTGCATATTTAACATATGCAGATGCATCAATAGATCTGATAAACATTGTCTCCATGGGACAATTAACCAAGAAATTGAGAATGGACTTGCCCTTTCCATCTCTGTCCAACCGTTTGACATAATGGTGTATCTTGTGATCTCCCAGGATTCTCTTAGCTCACCCAATCTCTTTGTGCAATCAACCTTTTTCCCTTTGAAGGAGAGGCCCTCTCAAGTCATTACAAGAAGGGCTCTTGTATCCTGGACCAGCAATAGCAACAACTTCAAACATGCAGTGGCAGAATGGGTTCTTGGCAATGTTGAATGGTATGTCACTACATAGAAAATATTTTGTCACAATCTTGTTGGCCTCCTCCTCCTTTGTTTTCACTATCGAATGAATAGAAGGTTGCCCCCTAGGAAATGACTTCGGCACAAAGAAAGGTGAGGATGCTGAGGGGCTAGGCATTGTGGAATGTGAGCCCGAATATTGGCTTTCCCCCACTCCCGAGATGCTTGCAGATCTATTTGCAAGCTCAAGCCTCATTTCTTCCCTTTGAGCTCTCTTCCTATTCATTTAAAAAATGGATTGATTTGCAATGTGGACAATTTCCGAAGTAGATGCTGGGCAAATCCCCACTTCATTCCTTGGGATTTTGACAAGGTGGTATTTCAAGCGGTTGATTCCACCAAACATTTCCATACAACATAACTTGCAATTCAACTTCATTCTATTATGGCCATCATAAGGTAGACCATACTCCCACATTGGGTCCAATGGCTTTGGCATTTTGAAATGTGTGGATCACTGATTTGTTGATTTTTCTATGAGCAAGGTTAAGCATGAAGTTTATTCCATTTTAGCATTTAACTTAACCATAAACAATAATGTTGCAACAACCAAGATCACAAGAAGAAACAACATGCACAAGAACACAAGAAGTATCCTAGGAAACCCTTCTCAACAGGGGAAGAAAACCCAGCCAAAATCCTTTGCTATATTCTTCAAGAGAAAGACCTTCACCACCAATAATACCTAGCACACAAGAGGGTGCTCAAACCCTAGAAGACTAGCGCCCAAGAGAGGTGTGCACTTTTCGCAAGAAGGTGTACTTGCTAAAATTTCCAAACTCACATTAAAGATATGATTCCTTAATGGGGAATTTACTTTTACTTATACTAGACTGAACCTGTCAATAGAAGTGTCTATTGGCACAATAGGACCGACCTCACTAGCTCATATTATAATTAATATTAACTAGATTAATTATCTTTTACATTAATTATTAATCACATTAAGGTGGGGCCGACCTGTACCCTTTACATTACAATTAGGGTTACAGGTAGGTCTGACTCTTGAACAATATAGCAAGGGATCTTATACACTCACTAGTGCTCATCCACTAGGGGCACATCCATAGGGATGTCCATATCTCTGGCTCACTGCATTACAGAGAAGAACCACTTCTTCACTAGTGCTCAGCCACTAGGATCATGTTCACCTGTGCTCGTCCACAGGCACATCCAGTCAACAGATCTTCTTTCCCACTGCATTACACAGGAGAGTCATTTGGAGTTTCTCATCAACTCTCTTCTCAGAGGAGGCTAATACATCATCTTCATTTATGTTCTCATGATGATGCACCCAACACTTTGGGATTTCACACGTTCACCTTGTGCTCAACCACAGGCACGTCCAACTCTGTAGATCTCCTTTCTCACTGCGTTACACAGGAGAATCATCTGGCGTTCTTCTCAACTCTCTATAAGGAGGAGGCCATCTCTACGTTCCAGCTCTGTCTCAGATAGGAACCACACACCCCTCTCAGGGGCTCCTCTCAGGTTTGTTTCCTGGAGAATGTCTCACATAGCTGCAATCATCAACACTCTCTCTCAGCTAGGGAGGCATTCTTCATCATGCCAAGTCTCACACGGATGTAGTTTGAACTTTGTCTTGGTTTTAGTCATCAACACTCCCTCTCAACTAGGGAGGTATTCTTCACCAAGTTAATTTGGTGAAGATGTCTGCAATCTGCTCATGTGTAGGAAGGTACTGCATGTGTACTATTTTCCTTTGCATCATATCTCTGATATAATGATATTTCATCTCAATGTGTTTCAATCCATCAAGAAACATTGGGCTGTCAAAGAGATTTACACACAGCTATTGTTATTCATAGGATATGTCTCATGATCAAGTAAATCCGTCAAAAGCTTGTGAAGCCACATTGCTTCGCACACTCGATGCTATATACTCTGCTTCTGTGGTACTCAAGGCCACAGAGTTTTGTTTCCTGCTGCATCCTGAAACCATGGTAAACTTCACGGTAAGACAACAACCGGATGTGCTCTTCCAGTCCACTGTACTCTCTGCTCAATCTGTATAGGCAAAGTCAATTTCACACTTGGAGGCATATCTCAGACCATGTCAAACTGTGTCTCGTGTATATCTCAATACATGCTTTACTGTCTCGGTTGGCTCATGGATTGGCTAAGCATTTTCACTGCATATCATGAGCAGGTCTTGTGTTAATCAGATACATCAATGATTCAATCAGCTGTGGATCAATCTCGTCTGAATCATCATCATTCATTTTCTTCAAATCTATCATGGTGTTTTTGTATTTTGTCAAACTGAACTTCTTTTAATATTTCTACTGTATGTTTTCCTTGACTTAGGAAAATATCATCGATCCTTTGTCATACTTGTTGTCCCAAGAAGTGGTGCATCATACTCATATCCTTCATCTCGAAATCAGAAGTCAAAGCTTACTTGTATCCAACAACAAGGCATTCTGAATAAGTCATCAAAATCAGGCTCTCGTCACCAACACTATAATAATATAGGTTTGGATCAACAACACTCTTGCTGAAACCCAAACTCATCAAGAATCCATCCATTTGATATAGTTTCCAACTCATGGATGGTAGTATGGATGGAAGTTTATCGGGTTTACTGGATCAAGTGTCTCATCATAGACAACTCCCTCTGTTTGTGAGAAACCTCTAACTATAGATCTCGCTTTGTATTTCTCGACACTTCTATTAGCTACATGCTTGATCTTATAGATCCACTTGGAAGTCATCAAAAACTTCCCTTCTGGTCTCTGAACAATATCTTATACATCATTCTTTTAAGATATACTAGTATTATTCTGTTATGGCATCTTGCCATACTTGTTCTCCTATTGCTTCTCTATGACAAGAAGGCTCAGAATCAATAATGTGGCTCACGGCCGAAGAGTGGCTCGAAAATCTCTTTGTTCTCTCAGGATGTGCCTTGAGAGGCTTGTATGTTTCTCTGCCTCCTGCAGAGTGAGCCTAGGCAGACCTTTTATGCCCTACTGCAATATCTTTGAACATATCAACTGGAGCAATTGGATCAGCTGGAATAATGTTTGTCTCCCTCTGAACTACTGAAGGGGGAGAAGGCATTGTCTCACTGTCAATCTCTATCTGAGATTCTCTGGATCTTTGAAAGGCTATCTCTTCTTCAAGGACAACATCTCTTCTTGTCTCAATTTGTCTCTGATCAGGGATGTTGATCTGGAATGTCTTTGAAGATTCATTGTTATCCCATAAACGTATCCTTTCGCCCTGAAGGGTCTGGCTTGGACTTCTTCTCTTTGGGTACATGAAAATACATTGGGCACCCAAATATCTGAAGTGTTCAATCTCAGGCTTCACTCTGGTGAAGGCTTCTTCGGGAGTTATGTTTTTCAAAGTTTGGTGAAGACTCTTGTTCTGACCATATACTGTGTCATGCATGCTTCTGCCCATAGAATCATAGAAGGATTCTGATCATGCATTATTGCATTGGTTTCCTCAATGATAGTTCTATTCTT
>JZKD02S1808352.1:293764-303860 GCA_000966675.3 Picea glauca
GATGCTAAATGGGCGGTCAACAACCCCGAGACTTCCGCCCCCCTAACCATCATATCTAGCAATGCGCCACCGCCATGAGACGTGGCAAGAAGTGGCGATATAATCTTAAAAAGTATCGAGATTTGGGGCATTTTGGAGGGTGCGTGGCCCATAACTCGCGCCTCTTTATACCATTGTTTTCTTATTTAAATGAGCCATGAACACGGATCCCGAGGAGGAGTTTTGATGCAGGGAGAGACTGTCACGTAGACCGAGGTGGTTTTGCACACGGACCGAGGTGGTTTTGCATGGAAACCGAGGTGGTTTTGCATGGAGACCGAGGTGGTTTTGCACATGGATCGAGGTGATTCTGGACTGGCACGCATCCCAAGTCCGTACAGACTGTACAGATCAGAGGCAGATTTTGGGAATTGTGCCAATAAGGGTATTCTGAGTCCAGTTCGGAAATATATCGAGTTTATACTCAAAAGTTTTGGTTTTTTGCAAGGATTCCAGATCCAGCTTCAGTTTTTGCATTCAGGCATCCAGACAGAAAAGTGCTCACAGAATCTTTCAGATACACAAAAAGGTATCCATGTTCATACTTAAAAGTCTCAGAATTTCATCTTCCAGCTGTTGTTGAAGTCTGCTACTGTATATGACAGACAAAAATCAGAAGTCACTTTGTAAGCATTTTGAATACTTAATCTATCGGCCTTCCCATTTGAAAAGTGGCCCAGAGACATAGCCAGGGGGTCTGGTGAACTCTGTTACCAATTTTTGTTCATAGATGGTTTGCTTACATGTTTATGTGCTCATGTGCTTGATGGATGTTCTTTAATTTTGCATTACAAAGGTGATTAACAGTTAAAAATTCACATGTAAATAATGGTTAAAAGATGTTGAATTTTAGATCAAGTTAAATTTCAGATCAATTGGAGTGAGAATATAACAACAGAATGATAACTGTAAAAGATCTGGTGATCTTATGATAATCAATGACTTAGAATGAAGGAAACTCAATTCAAAATATTAATATAATCCATGATTAATATGTAGAATAAATCAATAATAATCAAATGGCAGATTGATCATAGATACTAAATGGAATACCAAACTATAGACAACATCTTAAATACTTAGCATTATGAAACACCATATGATGACAAGGCTAAAGCTGCATCAAACATAATAATATCTCATAAGATCGAGGCAATAAAAGAACATAATGGAATAAGCATCACACGTGTCTAAAGCCAATGGTGAATAGCTTTTCCATATGAGTTCTCAAAATCACATGTCCATAATGTATCCCAACAAAAGTTGTTGTCACCACTAACAGTGATCACTATTTAAACTAGTTTTGGATTAACAAACTCTTATCATGCAAGATAGAGTGTAATCCCCAAAAAATAGATTGTTTTACAAAAATAGTACAACAGGGAACCATTCTTGTAGGAGTTGGTTTATCAAAACTTATTACATAATGACAAAGTTTTATCAAAATAAACAAAGGAAGCTACTGAGCTATACAACGTATGATCCAAGATGGTTTCTCCTTGTAAATAACACCATAATTATCATTTTCTTGTAGATGACAAAACAAAATTGATATTTAGAAAATAATGCCAACTAACATTCCAAAATAGACTGGCTACAAAATCATGAGATTTTGTAGCTAGTCTTATATTAACAAAGAAAATCAAAACTAAATCTTCCTATTTGACTTTCTAACAGAATAAAATGAAATAAAATAAAAAATCACTTTTACCATTCTAGAAATTAGACAGTGAAGGGGCGGACAGTTCTGAATTAATGATGGCATTGAAGTTGGTTGCATTTTTTATTATTACACTACCGGATCTTTTGGGCCTTTTACTTGCCCGATTTGCACATGCCTTCAACTCTTGATTTTCTCGTTCAAGCAGAGAATTGCGAGCAACCAGATGTTTTAATTGTGCCTGTAGATATGGTATGTCCCTGTAATAGCGTTCTACCCAGTCCAAACAATTGTCACAATGTATTGGTGCTATAGCAGGCCGAGGTTGAGTGTACTCAGCAATGGATGCTTCAGCTCTTCCTGTGGCTTGTTTCAAATCATGGCTAATGCCAACAAAGCCTGCTTGGCCTTTTAGAAACGGAGGTAGTCTAGAGACAAAGTCGTATTGCACAGCTTGACCAACAGTTTTGTTCCCGAGACATTGATTATCCGTATCTTCTCGTGCAAGGAAATTGTTGATCCCGTCATCGGAGCAATGATCATTGACCTTGATCACTGAGATCGAGCTCAATTGATCTTGCTTTCAATTTCTCAAACTCTTGGATATTAACGGCCAGATCTCTTGTTCATAAAACTCAGATCTGAGTTATCCTGTTTCTTGCTCTTACGATTCTTCTTAGCAGTAGGTTTGTCACTAAAGACCTGATTTGGTTCATTAGCAAGAGCAGGAGAAACATTCTCTTTTAATACGTCCACTACCTCTTCTAACGATTTTCTGGGTGTGAAAATACATCGTGGTTTTTTACCCAGGGGGTTTTGCAAAGCAACAAAATTTGGTTCATTAAGTTCATAGTCATTATGTGAATCGAAACCTTGACTCTCGGTCACGGGATTATCAGAATTGGGGTTTACATTTAAATGCGAAGGTGAGTTCACTTTGCTCTCGGGTTGGGAAAAATTGTTCCGACTCAGGAAGCTTTCCCAACTGTCCCCAATTTGAGACAAGTGTGACACCAACAAAATTCTTATAAGCCCGTGGTGAAAGAGGCTTGATAGAGGGTTCAAGCTCTATTTCTTATAACGTTTTGACATCTTATACAGGCTCATCAACAAATAGAAGGGCATGTTTAGTTTAAACCCTAGGAACAACATCAACAATCGGATGTGGTATAAAAATACTAAACCATACCTGCCCTTGCACGTTATAAACTATTTCAAAATCAAAATAAGGCCGTGCCATTGAGGTTTCAAGAGGGTAATAGGAATACCTTTAGGGCAGCATGTAGATTTTCGAGAGACCATGAACAGGCTTCAAGGCACGTTTTCCAGTTTAGCATTTTTGAACCATTTTTCGCCTTCCTGTGATAGTCTTTTTGCCCGGGCTACAGAGTCCTCTGTGAGCTCCAATTGCACATCCCCGACTTTGGCTCTAAACCCATCAAACGTTTGAGCAAAGGCCTGTGCCACCGCCAGGTTATAACCTTCGAATTTTCGAATGAAGATATCCCAACCATGAGCTTGCAAATCGTTTATGGCATCATCGTGGGCAAGAAGGTCCTGACAGCCATTAGGTTCGATTCGAACCACAGGGGCGATGGTTACTGTCAAACAAACACAATAGACACCACGAGAGGGAGGCTTCGTCTTCCAGTAGACAAATAATAAGGAGAGCTCTGTGAAAACTGAAACGACCCGATACCTATGAACTTGGGTGATTATCATGTTTGGTGATTTAAGTTTGGAGTGAACAGAAAACTAGAGGACGCACAAACCTATGAGCCATTATGCACAATGAGGATTAAACCCCAACCACTATCAAATGCCAATTTAGGACAACATGACGAGGTGTATTTGTGGGTACATCAGACCTGTACCAAGTGACATGAAAGCGATATGGCTGATAGAGCAAAGCGCATATATCAATTGTTAATCCAAGGTTGCAGCGTGATTATGGATATCAAATAATCAAACCATACAATCAACCATAGATAATCCCATAATACATAAAAATGTGGGAGTCAATTAATCAATGAGCTTATGAAACTTTAGACTTAGCAACCCATAGGTTCCCTTAAAGTGTAATCTCTTTGGTAAAAGAAAAGACGAAAAACATAGACTGCAGAATGATTACCCAAGCCAAGTTTTTGTTTGAATTTCATGCTTGCAATCATGAAATTTAAACAAAACAAACGAAATCTAAACGAAAAACTCATCAAATAAGTTAGCCCAATAAATCGCCTTGAAGCCAAAAGACATAAATGTTTATAAATGTAAGGAGGCAGCTACAGAAAGATTTTCTCTTTCTGATGATTATTAATTATGATAAAATTCGACAGAATTGGTGGCTGCCAACAGAACCCCAGTCATCTACTGGGGGCCCTCACAAGGGTCTTTTGCCATGGCTCTCACTGCTTGGTCTCATACTAAGAAACCCCAGGAGTGTGCTGGAAGCCCTAATGTTAATGTTTAAGCCATTATTATAGTTCTTTGCATTTCAATAGATAACAACAACATAAGACAAGATCATTGAGAAATACACAATCACAAGAGACACAATATTTATCCTGGGAAACCCTCTAGGGGAAGAAAACCCAACAAAACTTCCTTATTATAAATAGCCAATACAATGCCAAGAGATAACTTAAGCTAATAAAAAAGATCCTCTCCCAAAGATGTGCAAGTGAAGTGTGTCTAAGTGAAGCGCTAGCCTCCTTATTTATACTAATCTGGCACGTGTGAAGTGTCTCTTCACTGGCAGGACCGACTTCTTAATTTGGGTGGTTATAACCACCTTTATTTTATTCCAGGGCCTCTTTGATATATTCTGGGGTCGACTTCTTCATTTGCCTATTACAATTATATTATGACCAATCTGCAAAAGGGGATTTGGTCCTTTTACAATAGCTGACATGATCAATCCACAATGGGGATTGATCCAATGAATAATATATCAAATAATAATAAGAATACACTTTGCAGTTACATTATTTCAACACTCCTCCTTAACAGGAAGGGTATTCTTCAACAACATCAGGCGAGAGAGAGAGGACAACATCATCAACAACATCAAGTGGGTGAGAGGACATCATCAACAACATCAAGTGGGTGAGAGGACAACATCATCAATATCATCTTGGAACATTGACTGGCGTATCTATAAATCATCGGAAGTTTTCTTCATCGAAAGCATCGTCATTTTCAAAGGAATGCAATCATCATCTGCATCAATATGTATTAATATAAAACTAATACATCATCATCATCACAGCACGAGGTTGGCTCATCATAATACAAGACTGGCTTTATGTCACAACTGTCAAGTTGGAAGCTCAGTACTCGTCTTGCTTTACGTCACATCAATCAAGCTGGAAGCAAGATACTAGACTGGCTTTACGTCACAACTTCTCAAGTTGGAAGCACAATACTAGTCTCATCTCAACGTCTTGCTTTACATCACAACACTTAAGCTGGAAGCAAGATAATAGATTGGCTTTACGTCACAACTGTCAAGCCGGAAGCACAATACTAGTCTCATCACATCGTCTTGCTTTACGTCACAACCATCAGGTTGGAAGCAAGATACTAGACTGGCTTTACATCACAGCTGTCAAGCCGGAAGCACAGTACTAGTCTCATCTCATCATCTTGCTTTACGTCACAACAATAGGGCTGGAAGCAAGATACTTGTCTTGCTTTACGTCACAGCAACCAAGTTGGACGAAGGATACTAGACTGGCTTTACGTCACAGCTTCTCAAGCTGGAAGCACAATTCTAGTCTCATCACATCGTCTTGCTTTACGTCACAGCAATAAAGCTGGAAGCAAGAGATGTCTTATCACAACAACTACTCCCCTGTCTTATCACAGCAACTACTCCCCCTTTCGAGGAAGGTCCTTTCGGACTATACCAAGCTTATCTCGAAAGTGCTCAAACTTTACACGAGATAGAGGTTTGGTCAACACATCAGCAACCTGTTCATCCGTGCTAACATACTGGAGCTTTATGGCTCCTCTCTGCACCATGTCACGGATGTAATGATATCGGATCTCTATGTGCTTTGACCTGTCATGAAATATAGGATTCTCTGTCATCTTTATGCAGCTCTGATTGTCACATAGGATCGTGGTTGCTTCCATATCTAGGTCAAATAGACCAGTCAACAACTTTCGAAGCCATATAGCTTCACAGTGGGCAGAACATGCAACAATGTATTCTGCTTCCGCTGTGCTGAGAGCAATGCTGGATTGCTTTCTACTCTGCCATGAGATCATGGCTAATCCCTAACTGAAACAACATCCTGAAGTGCTTTTCTTGTCAGAAACACTTCCTGCCCAATCTGCATCAGTATATCCACTCATTGTGAAATCATGATCTCCATCATAGCTGAGACCATAATCTATTGTACCCTTAAGGTACCTCATCACATGTTTTGTAGCCACTAGGTGAACATGTCTAGGTTCTACTAGAAACTGACTCAAGGTGTTCATGGCAAAACAAATGTCTGGTCTGGTGTTCGTCAGGTACATCAATGATCCAATAATTTGTCTGTACAGCGTGGCATCAATCAATTCTGACAAAGTGTTGACCAACAGCTTCAGCTTCGCTTCCATGGGTGTATTCATGGACTTGCATTCCAACATGTCGAATCTCTTCAAGATTTCAACTGCATACTTCCCTTCGTTAAGGAAGATCCTCTCTGGACTTTGCCATACCTCAAGACCTAAAAAATAATGCATTAAGCCAAGGTCTTTCATTTCAAATTCTGAGGCAAGTCTCTTCTTACATTCAGTGTTGAGCTTTTCTTCTTCGGTTAAGAATAAGTCATCCACATATAGCAGTAATATCACTGGCTCATCGTTCATAACCTTGAAGTAGAGGTTAGAATCTGCTTTACTCTTGGTAAAGCCCAAGCTTGTCAGGAAACTGTCTATCTGGCCATACCAAGCTCTAGGAGCTTGCTTCAATCCGTATAATGCTTTCTTCAACCTCTAGATATGAGACTTCCTATCTTCAACTTCAAATCCTTGAGGTTGCTCTATATACACTTCCTCTTCAACGACACCATTTAGGAAGGCTGTCTTTACGTCTCTTCATAGTCAATGCCTTCTTTTTGAGAAAAGCCCCGAGCGACGAATCTTGCTTTATACTTTTCAATACTTCTGTCAGCAGCATGTTTTATTTTGAAGAGCCATTTGGAGGATACCACGTCTTTACTCTTCGGTCTGGGAACTATTTCCCATACATCATTCTTTATTATGGATTGGTATTCCTCTGTCATGGTATCTTCCCACTCTTTCATCTGAATGGCTTCTTCAAAGCAGGTAGGCTCCTTCTCTGGGAGGTCACACATCAAAGCCCTATAACTGGAGAATGGATTTGGTCTTTTTACCTGTCTCGTGGTTCCTTGGGGAACACCATACTTCTCTCCATCTTGAATGAGCTCTCTAGCCCAAGCTGGCTTTCTTTTATGGAGGATTGTCATCTGAGGCGGTTCTTGAAATTCTACTATATCATGATCTTCTGGAATTTCCTCATCAGGGGAAACTATGTCTTCCCTCATTGGTTCTATAGCTCTGGGAACCTCCCTCACTGATTCTGCAGTTCTAGGGATTATGGTTCTTCTTCATGTACTTCTTCAAGCTGGCATCTTCTCGATTTCTTGAGTGCATCATCTTCATCAAAAGTCACATCCTTGTTGATCTCAATGTGGCGGTGACCTGGTATGTAAATTCTGAAGGCCTTGGATACTTCACAGTATCCCACAAATATTCTCTTCTTTCCTGAAGGTTCCAGCTTGTTTTTCTTTTCTTTCGGAATATGTATAAAAACTGGGCAGCCAAATATTTTGAGATGGCTTACCTCTGGCTTCTTTTAGGTGAACATCTCTTCAGGGGTCTTGAACCCAAGTGCACTATGGGATAATCGGTTTTGCACATAAATGGTTGTCATTGTTGCTTCTGCTCATAAGCACATTGGAAGATCTTGATCATGGATCATAGTCTTCACAGCTTCCATTATCGTTCTGTTGTTTCGTTCAACTACACCATTTTGTTGAGGATTATAGGGAGTTGTGAGTTCCCTCTTGATCCCAACATCTTTGCAGAAGAAGCTCACGAACTCTTTTGAGGTATATTCTCCTCCATTATCTGACCTGAGTATCTTGATCTTTCTTTCAGAAAGGTTCTTTATCAAGGCTTTGAATTCCTTGAGCTTGTTGAACACTTCATCTTTAGATTTCAAAAAATACACCCAAATCTTACGAGAATAATCATCAATAAATGATACATAGTATACATACCCACTAATGGAGGACGATGGCATTGGGCCACATACATCTGAATGAATGAGCTCTAGGACTCCTTTTGCTTTGTTTTCTCTCTTCGGAAAAGGGTTCTTGATGTTCTTCCCTTGCGCACATCCATTGCACATGCCTTCATGGTCAATTTTGAATTCTGGTAGACCTGTGACAGCTTCGCATATGTATGGTAGTGCCTTGTAATTGATGTGGGCTAATCTTCTATGCCAAAGTGCACATGAGTTTTCAATGGCGTGGGTCATGACAGCCTCTGAGTGACCCTTTAGCTTATACAAGCCATTTTCTTCTCTTCCAATGATGATTGCTTCATTCAGGGTTTCTCCTTTAGCCCACATGAGGACTTCTCCATCTATAAAGGCAACTCTGAAGCCTTTCTTTTCTAAAGCAGAAATGAAGAGTAGGTTCTTTGTCAAACCTGGTACAAAGAGTACGTCCTTCATCTTCATTGAGTTCCCTGAATTTCCATCTATAAAGGCAACTCTGAAGCCTTTCTTTTCTAAAGCAGAAATGGAGAGTAGGTTCTTTGTCAAACCTGGTACAAAGAGTACGTCCTTCATCTTTATTGAGTTCCCTGAATTTAGCTTGTATCTTGATTCTCCCACTCCCTTGATGGGATATTGGTAATCATTTCCAAGTGTCACTTTCTGAGAAAACTTCTTTTCTGAAATACAAGAGAGAATGTCTCTCTGACCTGTCATGTGCTTGGAGGCACCACTATCAATGAGCCACGTTTCCTCTCCAGGTGTTACCGATCCTGATAGGGCCGAGATTAGGACATAGTCTTTGATCTACTCTCTTATCATCTTTGCAGGTGGCTCTTCATCTTCAATTGCATGGGCATGGTGCCTCTTATGTTTGCTCTTGTATTCTTCTCATCTGGCTGGACAAAATTTCGCAATGTGTCCCATCTTGTCACAATGATAGCATTGTATAGATGAATAATCTATTTCCCTTCGTTGTCCTCTCTTCTGAAATCTCCTTGGATGAGATTCTTTATTATTGAATTTGTTTGGCGGTTGAGGCTCTTTATGAGTCTCCTTCTGGAAGTAGGGTTTCTTCCTTCTTTTGGTGTGAGTAGTTAGGGCTTGATCATCATCTTTTGCTAGTAGCGCTTCACGGTTAGCTACTCTTGTTTCTTCTTGAATGCATTCTTCCCATAGATGGTTGAACTTTAGTTTCTCCGTTTTGGCACAAATCGTTTGGATGAATGCATCCCAAGGTCTTGTGAGACCATTAAGAGCTGTCATTATGAGCTCATGTTCATCTATGGTGTCTCCAATTGCTCCTAACTATTCTTTAAATTCTGAGATTCTAGAGAAATATTCTTGGATTGTTTCTCCTTTCTACATCCTCGTATTCTTCAGTTGAGTTCTTAGATTCATCTTCCGGTTTATGTTCTTTCCTTCGTATAGTCTGCTTAAGGCATCAAACATTTCTTTCAGAGTCTTCTTTGATGACACATAAGGAATTAGGTGGGCATTGATTGAATCTGCAATGATTCTTTTGGCCTTGATCGTGTTCTTTAGATGCTTGGCCTTTTCTGTAGCATCGTTGGGTTCTGATACTTCTTCTTTGACGAATCTTGCTAGGTTATTCTCTTCAAGGATCAGGCTGATCCTATACTTCCAGGCATGAAAATTTTCCACGCCTTCCAGTTTGTCAGCAAGCTTCGTGCTTGCAGACATCTTTTACCTGGAGCTAGGAAAAATGACCAAAAAATGAAAATGTTCAAAATCAAATTTCGAACTTACCAGGAGATGCGCTGGGCTGAGGCGAGTAGCCTGGTGTGCTTGGATTTGAGAAAATCCAACTTTTACCCCTCCAAACTTGATCTGTGGATTTCTGGACTGGTGCTTATGATTTTCTGGTACTTTTGGTACTTCTGGTTCTCTGGTTTTCTAGTACTTTGTGAAACTAGGGTTTCACTTTCCGGGAGATCTAGCCACTAAAAAAATGCACTGAGAATGCCAAAGTAATCCTTGGGGGAGGGCACACTTTTCTAGATGGTTTTAGGGCTGAAAAGCTTCACCATCAAAAAGCCCTAATTTGCATGTACGACAACAGTGACGTTTTTCACTCT
>JZKD02S1808352.1:312601-341726 GCA_000966675.3 Picea glauca
CATGCGTTTTACGACAAGCTTCATTGCTCTTCAGTCTCTCCACAATTCTATGTTGGAGTTGCAGAGGATGTTTCTTTTGGATGAGTGGAATGCTTGTCTATAGCACTAAAGTGGATGGGCAAGCCATAGCCCAACTTGTGAGACACGATCAAAGTTTTTGGATGGAGTGCAGTAGTTGTGTGCTATCAGTGAACCTTTGGTAAAGGTTCTTCGCTTGGGTGATGGTGAAAAACCCGCAATGGGCTACTTGTATAAGACCATGGATAGGGCCAAGGAAGTTATCCATCGGTACTATGAGGACAAGGGGGGAGAGGGATTCACTAAATGAGTCAAGATATGGACTGTGATTGATGAGTGATGGAACAACACTCTCCATCCTCCGATTCATGCAACATGGCTCTACCTCAACCCCGCATACTCTTATGCATGTTGATTTAGGTTTGATGCATAGGTTATGGATGGATTTTTCCAATGTGTTTAGAGGATGGTGTTGACCCCTGATGAACATTCAAAGATTTCCAAACAAATTCAAATATATAAGCCGAGTGTTGGGACATTTAGGTATGAGATGGCTATCTAAGATATGACCACTACGATGCCATGTAAGCTACAATTTGTTTCAAACTTTCAAATTTCAATGTCTTTCCTTTCTATCTATTAAATATTTGTTACTCAATGGGAATATAATTCGTTGTCTTTCCGTTCCATTTATTTGTTATAGATGTTTGGTGGGAAAACTATGGCAGTAGAGTCCCAGAGTTGCAAAAACTTGTCATTCGGGTGCTAAGTCAAACTTGCAACTCTTCAGGGTGTGAGCGCAATTGGAGTGTCTTTGAGAAGATACACTCCAATAAGCGTAACAGGTTAGAAATGTTTAAATTAAAATTTTAATTTTATGATCTCATTAATTTTAATTTATGCCCATGGGACATCATGATTCATCCTCTAATTACAAATTGTCCTTCATACAAGTCAGATGTCCACCGCCTCAATGACATGGTCTATGTTTACTACAATCTCAGGTTGTGGGTGAAACAAATAAACAAAGTACCCAACACTAATGCCATTGTATCAGATTTGATTGACACCACAAGTTCGTGGAGGGTGGAGATCGAGGAGCCTGTCATGGAAGAGGCACCTGAGTGGTTGGAGCATGATGTTGATGAGTTGGAGGGGGAGGAGGTATCAGAGCCAAAGGATCTTCCATTTACAGGAGAGATAGATTTGGAGCAATAGGAGGACATTGAGAGTTTTCCTGAGCTAGATCCACGACCTCCACAAAGAGTCGTGAGACTGCCAATTAGGGGAAGAGGTGGAAGACATCCCACTTCATCTTCCACCTTAGACTCCTTATCCCCAGGAGTTGCACCTACAACCTCAGGATCAGCCTCAACACATCCACCTACTGCTTCTAGAGGAAAAGAGCCATCGATGACCTTTTATCGTAAAAGGGGTAGAGGAAATCATTGATATCCTATTGCATCATGATTAGCCTTGTAGGCTTGTAGTATCTAGATGCCTCATGATAATCATCTCATGAGATACATTTATTTTTGTTTTGATGTGATTTTTATCTTAATAGGAATTATGACTCAGGAGTCATGACATATATCATATTTCAGTATCGATGTTTGATGTACCACTTGACATCTTATATATCTTATATTACAGTTTTATTTTCATATTTATGTGACAATGTTTTGTTTGATGTTGCTTTATAAGTTTAAAAAGTTGAAAAAAATGAGTGTTTTGTATTTTTTAAAGTTTCCCGACAATTTCCTCGATATTACCGATAATTTCAATTTTGGACCCCGACAATAAATTCTCGATAACGATAAGTGTAACATTGGCCAAAACACCTAGTTTTGGAAGTAAGACATTCAAAAATGGATCATGTCCCAATAAATAAACAATGGTTCCCTCTCTTGTCACTCCTTTAGAGGCTTCTTTATTATCTCGTTTGAATCCCCATTGTGCTCCTGATAACTGTCATTGTAATCTTCCATAAACACACAATGGATTTCAGGTGTAACATTTTGGAAACCAACACTATCACTTTTGTTGGTTCCTATCACTTGGCGTTGGTGCATGCCAGCCACAGGTGGTTATCCCTGATGAAATCTAAGGGTAGAATATGTTAAGTAAATCATAAATCAGGCCATTAGATCTCAAAAGAATTCACCAATACATGCGCAAATAGGCACTTACGTCTTTAAATCGGTAATTGGGGTGCAAATAAACACTTGGATGAATCAATAAAGCAAGGATTTGTGTAAAACTGTTGTAAAAGAGTTCAAATATTTGATAATCGGTTGCATATTTGAACTTGAAACATGTAGAAATTGTGGATTAAAGGTTCATGACAATGATAAATGCTTCCCAAGTTTGACAGATGCCTTGACAGATTGGGTGATGGAGGAAAGAGAGAAACAAATATGAAACATAGCTGATTAGACCTACTCCTGTAGATAATGGATATGACATTGAAGTATACAGCTAAATCATTATCACAAAGACACACTCCATATAAAATAGTGAATTTGATAACCAAAGGGGAAATCTTAGCATTACTAGTTTTGAAAATATTTATAACTGACAAACCAATGAAATCTATAAAATTTCTCAGACCCAACCCAATTTCAGTCTCAATAAATTTTCATCACAATTTAATGCCCAACCCACATTTCATCTGTTGCTGAAATGTAAATGTAATAAACATAAATTTATAAATTGAAACACAATGAATCTTTTCTGCAAAAACTAAATACGGAAATAGGAAACAAATCACACAAAGATAACACAAGAACTTTCGAGCAATGCCCCTGAAAAACCCCCAAAGGGAAAACCAATAGAGAGGGAGATTTTTATTATTTCTTGAGCTCAAAGAATATAATCTTTTACAACAATTTATTCCAGCAATAAAAACACAAACTTATCTCGATAACTGTGCCAAGAAACACCTCAAAAACTATGCCCAAACTTCTCCTTGAATTATGTTCCCAATATTTTGTACTGTGTACGAATGCTAAAAAAATAAATGTTGTACAAAATTGCCTCGAAAATTGTGCACGGTTTCCTGTAGATATCGTATGGAACTATACAAATTTTGACTATATTAAATGCCTAAAAAATCATGCCAAAATCTGTCTCGATTTATGTGCCCTATTTTCTATCGTAAGGACCAACAATACATTGTTGTACGATCACTCTAATCTATATTGTACGAACTACATTTAATGCTGGAAATATCTTATTGGTTTGCATGCCCTTCCTCTCCTTGGAAAGTGCACCCTTTTGATGCAATGTCTCACCTCTTCAACTCTCTCTTTCTCTCTCTCTTCATTAAATGCTCATGAAGAATGGTACCCCAATCTCTAGAATCCCCATTTTTTTCATCTCAATGAAAATGACCTAAACTTAAGATCTAATGGTCAAGATTAAATCCTAGGCCATGTAGATCTACGGTTGTGATATAAAGTCACTTTATCACAACTTAAGTCACTTAAGTCACCTTTTCATTAAAAATGCTCAAAAGTCACTTTAACTTTATATCTCATAAAGTTAATGTTCTAAGGATCACTTTTGGACATTCCCCCACATGCTAGACACCAAGCCAATGTGAGAAACACTTGTCTGAGATACAAATTTTAACACCCCCTCTTACCGAGGAAAGTGTCCCTCGCCACTCCCAACTTATCTCTGAAGATGACAAACTTAGCTCTCCCCAAATACTTTGTGAAAATGCTTGCTACCTGCTCATCTGTGGATATGCATTGAAGCTCTATTGCCCCTCTCTGAACGTAGTCTCATATGAAGTGGTATTTGATCTCAATGTGTCTTCACCTATCATGAAAAACCGGATTCTCCGAGAGTTTTATACAACTCTAATTGTCACAATAAATCACGGTAGGCCTCAACTGTTGACCAAATAAACCAACCAGTAACTTGCAAAGCCATATGGCCTCACAACTAGCCTAACTGGATTCCATGTAATCTACCTTAGAAGAACTCAATGCCATTGACTTTTGTTTCCAACTGAACCATGACACAACTACTGACTCCAATCCGAAACAACACACTGAAGTACTTTTCATGTCAACAACATATCCTGCCCAATCTGAGACTATGCAGCCTGTCAAACTGACTCCATCCCTTCTCACATAGTACAAACCATAATCCATTGTACCTTGTAGTACCGGAGCACATGTTTTTCTACCACCCAATGCACTCTTCTAGGATCCACCATAAACTGACTGAGAGTGTTGACAACAAAAAAAAATTCTGGCCTGGTGTTGACCAAATACATCAATGAACCTAACAACTGACGATATATTGTGGGATCAACCAACTCGGACTCAGAAGCATCAAGCTTCTTCCAGTTGGTAATCATGGGTGTTGACATAGGCCTACAATCCTCCATCTGAAATCTCTTTAATGTCAATTGCATACTTTCCCTACCCCCAAAAAATGTGTCCTAGTTCCTGCCAAACCTCCAACCCCAAGAAATAATGCATTAGCCCAATATCTTTCATCTCAAATTATGAAGAAAGATTTTTCTTGCAACCAACTATGAGTCTCTCTACCCCTATAATGAAAATATCATCAACATATAGCACAAGAATAAGAGGATCCTCACCAACCACAATGTAGTATAGGTTGGGATCCGTCTCACTCTTCTTAAAACTCATCTTCTGCAAGTAGGTATCAATACCAAGCTTTGGGAGCTTTCTTTAGATGATATAAAACCTTTTACACCTGCACACATGAGACTCTCTCCCATGCACCTCAAAGCCTTGTGGCTTCTCAATGTACACTTCCACTTGTATGATATCATTCAAAAATGCGGTTTTCAAATCCATCTAATGGATCTTCCAACCCATCTCTACTACAATGGAGATCACTGCCCTGATCGAAGTATATCTAGCAACTGGAAAGAAGGTCTCATCATAATCGACTCCCTCTACTTTGAGAACCCTCTAGCCACAAACTGAGCCTTGTACTTCTCAGTGCTTCCATATGCAACATGCTTGATCTTATAAAGCCACTTGGAAGTCACCATTGACTTCCCCTCGGGTCTCGAAAAAACCTCTCACACATCATTCTTCATGATGGAATTGCACTCTTCCACCATGGAATCCTTCCAGACCTATTGGTTTGTTTCCTCCTCAAAAGTGGAAGGCTCAAACTCATTGATGTTGCTCACCATAACTAAATAGCTACAAAACCTTTAAGGCACCTTGCTCTCCCTGACATCCCTCTTGGGATTCCCCATAGATTCCTAAGCTTCCTTCAAGGTTTCTTGAAGCCATATTTGCTTCCTCTTTCCTAAAGTCATCTTCTATGGAGGGGACTCCTCCTCCTCATCCCTATCACCTAAATCCTGTGTACCTGAAGAAGATGTACCTATGGTCATTTGTGAACTAGTAACCTGGGAACCTATTCCCTGTGAACTTGTAACATGGGGCCATGTAAACTGTCACCTTGTCACCCTTGAAACTGGTGATCCTACACTCTTTGATCTTGAACCCTGTGGTGAAATCACCTGAAGTTGAGGATCTTGCTACTCCTCATGTTCTAAATCTCGTGACCTCCTAAAGGCTTTGTCCTCCTAAAATTTCACATCTCGCCTCACAACTGTCTTCCTCAAGGAGGGAATGTATATGCGAAAGGCCTTTGAGGTTTCGTTATACCCAAACAAAATACCCTTTATGTCGTTTGTTCTAACTTTGTCCTCTTCTCTGAAGGGACATGTGAATAAGTTAGACACCCAAAGATCCTAAAGTGTCCAACCTTAGGCTTCTTCCCTGAGAAAGCCTCCTCATGAGTTTTGTTCCCCAATACTTTGTGTGGACTCTTGTTCTGCAAATAGACTGTAGTGTCGCATGCCTCAGCCCAGAGAAAAGAGTGGTAACCCCTGATCATGTAACATGGTTCTCGCAGCCCCAACTATGGCCATGTTCTTTCTTTCTTCAATCCCATTCTGTTGTGGGTTGTAAGGAACTGTCAACTTTCTTTTAATTCCTTATTTTGCACATAAATAATTGAAGTCATTTGAGGTATACTCACCCCCATTGTTCGACCTCAACACCTTGATTTTCTTACCTGTTTGGTTCTCCACAAGAGCTTTGAACTCTTGGAACCGCTTGAAGACTCGTCCTTTGGTTTTCATAAAGAAAATACAGGTCTTCTTAGAGAATTCATCAATAAATGTAATGTACTACTCATATCCACAAAAAGAGATAGAATACATCGGATCACATACATCAAAATGTATCAAATCAAGTATACCTGCTACCCTCTTGTCACTGCTTGGAAAACAGTCTTGGTTTACTTCCCTAGTGCACACCCCGTGCACACATCTTGGTGCTTTGTATTGAAATATGGTACCCCAATAACAATCTCTCTAAATACTCTCAGAGCCCCATGATGAAAGTGGCCCATCCTCCTATTCCATAGCTCACATAAGTCATTATTGTTGGTATTGTGTATCAATGCTCTAGTTGGCTGAAACATAAGCATGTATAGCTTCTCATGTCGAATCCTAATCACTTTGGCCGAAGTGATATTGGATCTCTTGGGATGCATGAGTACCTTCCCATCACGGAACACCACCTCATACCCCCTATCCACAATGGTATAGATTGATATCAAGTTCTTTTTCAAGCCTGAAACATATAAGACATCTCGCAATAATATGGGAGGCTGAGAATCTCTCTGAAATGACATTGTCCCAATTGTTGATGATTCCAGCTAAGTGAGAGATTTTCCAGGACACAAACCTAAGAGAGATCCCCTGAGAGGGGTGTGTGGTTCTTATCTGAGACAGAGTTGGAACGTAGAGATGGCCTCCTCCTTATAGAGAGTTGAGAAGAACTCCAGATGATTCTCATGTGTAACGCAGTGAGAAAGGAGATCTGTAGAGTTGAACGTGCATGTGGCTGAGCACAAGGTGAACGTGTGAAATCCCAAAGTGTTGGGTGCATCGTTATGAGATAGAAATGAAGATGATGTATTAGCCTCCTTTGAGAAGATAGTTGATGAGAAACTCTAGATGAATCTCCTGCGTAATGCAGTGGGAAAGAAGATCTGTTGAGTGGACGTGCCTGTGGACGAGCACATGTGAACGTGATCCTAGTGGATGGGCACTAGTGAAGAAGTGGTTCTTCTATGTAATGCAGTGAGCCAGAGATATGGACATCTCTATAGATGTTCCCCTAGTGGCTGAGCACTAGTGGGTGTATGAGATCCCTTGTTATATTGTTCAAGAGTCAGACCTGCCTGTAACCCTAATTGTAATGTAAAGGGTACAGGTCGGCCCCACCTTAATGTGATTGATAATTAATGTAAAAGATAATTTATCTAGTTAATATTAATTATATTATGAGATAGAGAGGTCGGCCCTATTGTGTCAATAGACACTTCTGTTGATAGGTCAAGTCTAATATAAGTAAAGTTAAATTCCCCATTGAGGAATCATATCTTTTGTGTGAGTTTGGAAATTTCAGCAAGTACATCTACTTGGGAAAAGTGCACACCTCTCTTGGGAGCTAGTCTTCTAGGGTTTGCAAACACTCTCTTGTGTGTTTTGTTTTCTTGGTGGTGAAGGTCTTTCTCTTTAATAATATAGCAAAGAATTTGGCTGGGTTTTCTTCGCTTGTTGAGAAGGGTTTCCCATGATACTTCTTGTGTTTTTGTGCATGGTGTTTCTTCTTGTGATCTTGGTTGTTGCAACATTATTGGTTATGGTTAAGTTAAATGCTAAAATGGAATGAACTGCATGCTTAACCTTGTCTATTGAAAATTGTACATGGTATCAGAGCATAGGTCTTGAAGAACCCATTGCACAAGCTACAAGCTTTTACCAGTCATCCCTCCTCTTTTGAAAAACCGTACGACCCTCCTAGGGTTCCTAGAAAAAATATGTATGATCCTCTTATTTTGGGTGTTTCATCCCCTAAAAATTGGATGTTGAGACAAATTTTGGCATAGGATAGTATGACCTTCTCTAGGGAACCTCCAGAGACTCTCAAAGTGAAATTCCGAGCATTTTGAAATTTTGGCCCTAGGGTTTCTAGGGTTTCGCAATTTTTTGCAGATTTCTATTTTTAGGGTTTATGTGGCTCCATGAAGAAGCCTTCAAGATTACTTGTGTTCTTCTGACTTTCAAGGCTTATTGTTGGCAGTCATAAGCCCAAAAAAACCTAAGGTTGCTAGCCTAGCCTAGTCATTAGGTTTTCTAGCCCAGTTAACAAGGGTTTGTGAAGAATCTAAAAATATGATGAACAAAACTATGATGGAAGATATGCTTGATGAATCAAGAAACTTCAAGTTCCTGGAATACGATACTTCAGAGGAAAACTTATTGTGGGTGATACAAAGAGGCTTACCATAAACATCTTTTGATGAATGGAAGGAATATGACGACAAGACAAGGAAGCCAATCATCTACACAAGCTCTTACATTGAAGGGCCAGCTTCAAAATAACAAGATGACAAAAGATGAAACTATAACTACCTTCTCCATGAAGACCTCAAGGGAAAAAGATCAACCAGGTGACCTTGGAGAAATCATATTAGCACCCTCAGGTATGCACTTGTATATATATTATTTGTATCATTGTCATGAGGGTAATTGCAGGAGGAAGGAACTTTTTTTGCTGAAGTCATGGATCTAGAGGGATCTCAGTGCATTCAGAGGAACAACACACTGGGAGTGAAGACTCCAGGTTTGAATGTTGTAATTGTCATTCCTCTAACCTATATTTCTAAATTTTTCTATATTACAAGTAGGTGTTGTAATTGTGACAACAATCCTTAAATTGTTTTGATTATAGAGATGTACTCATTATTCTCCTTTAGGAGATATTCTTGTGTTGGTTCTTTTTGTTTTCTTGTTCCATATAGGTTAACAAGAAAGTAAGATGTTTATCCTTCAGAGGGAGTCAAAAATGTTTGAGAAAGAGGAAGAATAGATCAATCGTTGAGGCAACCGATGCAATAATGCATGATCAGAATCCTTCTATGATTCTATGGGCAGAAGCATGCATGACACAGTATCTGTTCAAAACAAGATTCTTCGCCAGACTTTGAAAAAAATAACTCTGGAAGAAGACTTCACCAGAGTGAAGTGTAACACCCTATTTCCCCCAGTCTGTAAATATAACTATATTGACCAGGGAACTATGGTAAACTCAAAGGTGTGGATGTTTGATTTGATGGACCATTGTATAAAAGGTCGATGAATGTAAATTTGTTATGAATATGTGTTGCATGACTGTTGGGAAGGGGATGTGCTAAAAGAGACCACGATTGTTAATGAAAAGGTGGTGGAAGGGGCCCGGAGCCATTATGTTAACTTCCACCGATCCAATACTATGCTAGTTTTAATTGCTCAATATCAGAACAACCCTCTAAACCGAAATGAATTATAGTCGGGCTGGTAGGCGAGAAGACCTCCTCAAGAGTTAATGAGGGGATGGGGCAAACCGCCGATCTGTAAGGCTTCCGGACCTGACCACGGACTGGGAATTCGAACCACACACAATCTTGCTGAGGAAGGCAAGAAAGGAAGTGTGGTGTGGGAAGAGAGGACCGACGAAGAATGTCGAGACGAGAGCGGAAAATCTCAGGTCCAAGGAAATATTGAGAGAAAAAAGTGAGTTGGGATCGCAGAGAAGAGAGGCCAAGTCAGGAGAAGGAGAGTAACCTCCGTCTTTGTCTATTCCTGTATAGGGAGAAGGAGAGTAACCTTCGTCCCTAACTTTCGTTGAGCTAGAAGTAAGAGATTGAATCTCAAAGCATCATGGCCTAAGCTCGGGGTGGCCAATGATAAATCCATTGGGAGTGACTGAGCCTATGGTTGGGTGGAAACAAGCACCCCTCTCAGCAGTTACATCACGCCTTGTGGTTCTGATAAGTGTTTTATGCCTTGTATTTTGAATTGAATATCATGGATACATGCTCATGTTTATACGCCCGTAAATGATTTCTGTATGGAATGATTGCCTGGTGTTTTAGATTGGAAGTAATGGATGCATGTGTATACTTATATGACATAATTGGTTTCTATATAAAATGATTAAGTCTGGAGCATGGGTTCGTTCCATTGAGAATCGTCCCATCTGCTTGATTCTCGTCATGTTCTAATTTAATTCCTCAAAAGCACCTTCCCCAGGGAATTGCATCATATCTCATAGCCAGAGTAAGCTCCTTGGTATGGCTACTGCTACGGTAAACCTAGGAGTTTACCTTGCCCTGATGTCATAGCTCCTAACTCAGTGAGTTAGGAAGGCACTTCATTCAGGTCAGTAACCTAGGGACTTTGAAACACACCCAAGCCATTATCTAGAAACCTGACTAAGAGTAGGGATAATTTGCCCAAGAATCATCTGAAGGTTCAGGTGACCTGGGTCTGGGAACCCTGTGCAAGAAGGAGTTAGTTTTCGAAGGTTTTGGAGTCACGGAAGCTTGAAGCTTTGAGACGTTGAATTTTGTTGCCCAAGTTCAGAAAGGATAGCAAGTTGAAATAACGAAAGGGAATATCCTTTTGTTTGGGAGACGAACGGACGAGATCCTTCGAGAAGGATCTGAGGTCTATCATAACCATTAGATTTGAAGAGGGAGCTCAGGCGTTAATGCCTCGACTCCTTTAGTCTTCACAAGTAGCAATGAAATCTAGACCGTAGATCCAAGGATCTATCGGGACCCTTCTTGACCGTTAATCGTAAGAAGACACGTGGCGAGAGATCATCATTTCGCTGACTCGCTATTGAAAGAAGTCAAAGGGTAGAGTTTTGTGAACTCGCAAGACCCAAACTCTCGATTTGATCTGAACCGTCATATCATAAGAGAGCCATGACCGTTGATCTAGGCGAGGGGATATCGTGAGTTTGTGGATTAGGCTTTTGAAATACAGGCGTTGGGTTGTGTTCCAACTTCGCAAAACGTGAAGTCCCGATGAGTTTGGAGAATAAGCCCAGGTTGTGGCGACCGATCGTATGGGTGGAAGATTAAGGGAGATAGGGATTTCGGGGAACGAAGAGTTAGAGTTGGCTCACGTTCATTATCTCGATACTCGAAATTACAACACGATCACAATCGTCGATCGAGGGGATAGCGCAGGACCATAGATATGGCCTTGGAGAGAAACCGGAGGTCAGGGATTCAGGGAAACAAGAGCTAGGATTGACTCACATGCAGAAGTTCCGAAGTCTCGAAATGTGAAATGACTTTTTATAGGCGTGTGGTCACAACCTGTGGTCGCATAGGTGAAGCTCGTGCCTTGTGCATGTTCACGCTAGTGGGGTTTCAATAGGGCCTGTGGATCAAATAGCGGGATTTCAACAAGAAATAGAAGAGCTAATCCAGCTCATGAAAAAAAAATTTCTTTAGTTCTCACACAAAGCGTGGGTGTGTTACAAATTGGTATCAGAGCATGGTTACAGCGCTCATCCTGTTTGGGCTTATGTGCGAGCACAATAAAAGGCGACATCTTACCTTACTCCCTTCCTAAAAAGGCTGGTTAAGCCCTTATTATAGAAAGAATGACAACCTGCTGTTGTGTGTGTATGCATTATTGTTGTGTGTTTAGGTATTTAAGAAATGTGAATTAGGTGTTGGTTATGAACGAATATAATGTTGGCAAACAATAAGTGTTTTGTCTACACTCAAGCATACGAACAACCGTGGGAAACTGCAAACGTATAGAATGGTGATGCGCCAAGAAGTGGGGGATGGCTCTCACAATAGAGACGAAGAGTCTGATGAAAGGAGGGCGGTAGAGACCCCTCCGGATATAGTTGAGACTGTGAGGAGTCTCATGGTCGAATTACAAAGATGCAAGGCCGACAACAAGAGGTTGATAAAAGAGCAAGAGAAGAAAACATAAATTAATGCAGTCTTGTTGCAGAGTTTATCCGACATATAAAGACAACTGCAGCATGGAATTGACACCAGTCACGTGGATTGACGACAGAAACATGGTCTTTTAAGTGGCCACACTGGGAAGAGCACCTCGAGAAAGGTCCACCCTGGATATAGGGGAAAAGCGTCGGACAATTCCTCTAGGAAGGAAACTGGAGACTCAAAGGGATCTTTTAGTAGAAGAACTAGTTCACATTCTCGAAGAAAACGGAAGAAACAAAAGCATTCCAAAATTCATAATATTGAAGAGTTCAAGAAGGCCAAACCACCCTCTTTCGACGGTGAGATCAAGAAGGGAGAGGAAGCGGAGCCTTGGCTGCTTGGACTAAAGAAGTATTTCAGAGTCCATGACTTCTTAGAAAACTTGAAGGATCGAGTAGCCACTTTCAACCTGAATGGAAAGGCTTCCATTTGGTGGGAAGACCTTAAGAATGTGAAAGGGATTCATGAAGAAGACCTATCTTAGGAATGATTTGAAAAATACTTCAGGAAGAAGTATCTGTCCGAAAAGTATTTTGACGAAAAGACTAAAGAATTCTATGAACTCAAGCTGGGGCAACTCACTATAGAGGAATATGTCAGTAGATTCCTTGAGTTGCTGAGGTACGTACCCTACATAAAAGCAGAAAAGGCCAAGGTGCAACGATTCATCAGTGGGCTACCTAAGGATTATCAAAACAAGATTGAGTTTGATGAGCCAAGGACTCTGAAGACACTATCTGAAAGGAAAGATATTGTTATGAACAGTTTGGGCTTCGGCCAGAACCTCGCAAAGGCTGGAAGCAGAAGAATAGTTCGGGATTCCAGAAAAAGGGATTTAAATCCCCAAGATTTAAAAACTATAAGAAGGATTCAAGGATGAGATTTTCGACCCGAAGTATACACCAGCAGAATTTCCCTTACCAGAGCGGAAATATACCTCTTGGATCAACCCCAGGAAAGACTGATAACCCAAAGAAAGAACCCTTGAAATTTTGGGGTTGTGTAGAAGAACATCTACTGAGGGACTATCCGCACAGACAACAGAACAATAGGATAATTTACAATGTCCAGGAAGCTACCATCGTCAATGACGTGGCTAGGAGTATTCCACGAATTTATGCCGTCATGGATAATAAACAAGCCAACCACCAAGCTTCAGTGGTGGAGATGGAAGGTATGATGGCCAACCATCTAGTGTCTATTTTAATTGGCCCTGGTTCAAATTTGAGTTATGTGGCCTCTCAAGTCGTTGGTAAGTGTAAATTACAGCCACATAAACATGTCAAGCCATGGTTGGTATAGTTAGCCACTGGCACCAAAAGAAAGGTAGTGGAGGTCATACCAGTCTATCAATTACCTATGGATGGATTTTCCACCCAAGCTACCCTTAACATACTACTCCTATGATCGTATGACATGTTGATTGGTATGGACTGGCTAGCTGCATATAAAACTAAGCTAGATTGTTACCATAAAACCGTAGAATGTGTAAATGAAGAAGGGAGAAAGATAACCCTTCAAGGGATCCAGAAACCTATCTCGGTGAGACGAATATCAGCTCTTCAAATGAGAAAGTATTGTAGAAAGGGATGTCCTCTATATGCGATACAGGTGTTGAAATCGGTTGAGGATGACAAACCAAACCTAGAATACCACCCAATACTAAGAGACTATAGAGATGTGTTTCTGGAAGAGGTACCAGGTCTACCTCTGAGAAGGGACATTGACTTCTCAAGAGAACTTGCACCATGAGTGGTGCCAATGTCTAGGACACCCTATAGGATGAGCACTCTCGAGCTAGTCGAGCTTAAACTACAGCTAAAAGAAATGATGGACAAAGGCTATATCCGGCCCAGTGTGTCTCCATGGGGAGCACCCGTCCTGTTTGTGAAGAAGAAGGATGGTACACTCCGACTGTGCATAGATTATAGACAACTCAATAAGGTAACCATAAATAAAAAGTACCCCTTACCCATAATTGATGACTTGTTCAATCAATTGGGAGGTGCTTCCATCTTCTCAAAGATTGACTTGAGATATGGATACCATCAAGTCCAAATCAAGGGTGAAGACATCCACAAAACCACCTTCAGGACAAGATATGGTCACTATGAATTTGTGGTAGTACCATTTGGATTAACCAATGCCCCTACCACTTTTATGTGCTTGATGAATAATGTACTCGGCAAATTCCTAGACAAATTTGTACTAGTTTTTATTGACGATATTTTAATCTATTCCAAGAATAGAGAGGAACATGAGGAACATCTTAGACTTGTGCTTCAAGTGCTAAGAGAACATCAGCTCTATGCCAAATTTAGCAAGTGTGATTTTTTCCAGAAGCAAATACATTCCTTGGGCCATGTCATATCTGAAGAAGGGGTAGCAGTAGACCCTGACAAGATCAGGTCTATCATGGAATGGCTGACCCCAAAGGATGTTTCAAATATCAGATCCTTTATGGGCTTAGCGGAATACTATAGGATATTTATAAAAGGATTCTCCAAGATTGGTTGTCCAATCACTTCCCTCCATAAGAAGGGGGCTAAATTCATTTGGACACCAGAATGTGAAGAAAGATTTCAGTCCCTAAAATGCCTTCTAACCCATGCTCTGGTGCTGACGATTGTCGATCCTGAAAATGACTTCCTCGTGTGCATAGATGCATGCAAGGAAGGACTCCTCCGCATAGTTTGCTATGAATCCCGGAAATTGAATGAGAAAAAATTCAACTATGTGACCCATGATCTAGAGTTGGACGCCATAGTGCACGCCTTGAAAATGTGGAGGCATTACCTCCTGGGTAGGAAATTTGTACTTATGAAAAACCATTGTGGATTGTGACACTTGTTTGACCAACCAAAACTCAATGTTAGACAAGCTAGGTAGATGGCCCTCCTTAGTGAGTTCGATTTCAAAATCAAACATATCAAAGGAAAGGAAAATAAGGTGGCCGATGCCCTTAGCAGAAGTATGAAAAAAATGCACCTGGCAGCAGTGAGCACTTACGAGATGAATGTCAAGGAAAGAGTCTAGAATGCATAAGAAACAGATGCATTCTTCCAGACCGTGACCTCGTACCTGGAGCAAGAACCTGCAAGGCTAAAGTATGAAGGCTACCATATGCTAGATGGAGGTCTGCTAACTTATAGAAACACATTGTATATTCCAAACTGTGACGAATTGAAGAGGTTCATAATGGATGAACTACATAAACGACCATATATTGGTCACCTAGGATACCAGAAGATGATCACGGCCACCAGGAAACAATTCTATTGGTCTGGATTGAAGAAAAACATAGCTGAGTACTTAGCTAAATGTCTAGAATGCCAATAGGTTAAAGCAGAACACCGACACCCATCAAGGTTATTACAACCTCTACCAATCCCAGAATGGAAATGGGAGACCATCTCCATGGATTTCATCACCAGATTACCATCATCGGCCATACATAATGACGCCATCATGGTAGTGGTGGAAAAATTAATCAAGTTCGCTCACTTTATTCCCGTCAAATCGACTTGCAAGGCAATATATATTGCCAACATATTCATGAAGGAGGTATTCAGACTACACGACATGCCTAAGGAAATCGTGTTGGACAGAGACACGAAATTTACTTCAAACTTTTGGAAATCCTTGATGACTGGTCTGGAGACCAAATTATTGTTTAGCACAGCCTATCATCCTCAAACGAATGGACATATGGAAAGAGTGAACCAAATATTAGAAGAAATGATAATGATGCATGTAATGCATCAACCTAAAAAGTGGGAAGATTACCTACCACTGGTGGAATTTGCCTACAACAACGGCTACCAAGAATCATTGAAGATGAGTCATTTCTAAGTTCTCTATGGTAGGTCGTGCAACACTCCAGTCATTTGGAGTAATCTCGTGAACATAATTACAATTGGACCCAACATGTTGAAAGAAATGGAACAACAAGTGATTTAGATAAAGCAAAATCTGAAAATAGATCAGAATAGACAGAAAAGTTATGCCAACAGAAAGAGAACCCCCAGAGAATTCAAGACGGGAGACCACGTCTATCTCAGAGTTAGGCCCAGGAAGAGTTCCCTGAGGATGGGATCCTATTCCAAGTTGTCACCTCGGTATTGTGGACCCTTTGAAGTCTTAGATCGAGTGGGACCAGTAGCCTATAGAATAGCACTACCTCCCACGGTAAAGGCACATAATGTTTTCCATGTTTTCTTATTGAATAAATATATACATGATGCTAATCATATAATTGACTGGTTTGTGATTCAGGTGGAACCGAAGGGAGAGTTCCTGCCAGAACTCTAATTCATACTAGACAAGAAGGAAACCTCACTTAGGAACTGAGCCATTGCACATGTCAATGTGCAGTGGAAACACTTTGGCTCATATGAGGCTACGTGGGAAATTGAAGATGCCATGAAACATGCATATCCGATTTTTTTTACTTCTGTAAAAACACGTCATGTTGATAGATATAACATCGAGGACGATGTTTCTTTAAGGGGGAGGGAATTGTAACACCTTGTTTCCCCCAGTTTCTAAATATAACTATATTGGCCAGGGAACTATGGAAAACTCAAAGGTGTGAATGTTTGATTTGATGGACCTTTGTATAAAAGGTCGATGAACGTAAATTTGTTATGAATATGTGTTGCATGACTACTGGGAAGGGGATGTACTAAAGGAGACTACAATTTCTAATGAAAAGGTGGTGGAAGGGGCCCAGAGTGGTTGCATTAACTTCCACCGAGCCAATACTATGTTGGTTTTAATTGCTCAAGATCAGAACAACCCTCTGACCTAAAATGAATTACAGTCGGTCTGGTAGGTGGGAAGACCTCCTCAAGAGTTAATGAGGGGATGGGGCAAACCTCCCATCTGTAATGCTTCCATACCTGACCACGAACTGGGAATTCGAGCCACACACAATCTTGTTGAGGAAGGCAAGAAAGGAAGTGTGGTGCGGGCAGAGAGAACTGGCGAAGAATGCAAAGACGAGAATGAAAACTCTCGGGTCCAAGGAAGGATTGAGAGAGAAAAGTGAGTTGGGATCGCAGAGAAGAGAGACTGATTCAGGAGAAGGAGAGTAATCTTCGTCCTCGTCTATTCATGTATAGGGAGAAGGAGAGTAACCTTCGTCCTTGACTTCTGTTGAGATGGAAGTAAGAGATTGAATCTCAAAGAATCGTGGCCTAAGCTCGGGGGTGGCCAGTGATAAATCCATTGGGAGTGATTGAGCCTATGGTTGGGTGGAAACAAGCACCCCTCTCAGCAGTCGCATCACGCCTTGTGGTTCTGATAAGTGTTTTATGCCTTGTATTTTGAATTGAATATCATGGATACATGCTCATGTTTATACGCCCATAAATGGTTTATGTATGGAATGATTGCCTGGTGTTTTAGATTGGAAGTAATGGATGCATGTGTATACTTATATGCCATAGTTGGATTCTGTATAAAATGATTAAGTCCGGAGCATGAATCTGTTCCACTGAGAATCGTCCCATCTGCTTGATTCTCATGATGTTCTAATTTAATTCCTCGAAAGCACCTTCCCCAGGGAATTTCATCATATCTTAGAGTCAGAGTAAGTTCCTTGGTATGGCTATCGCTACAGTAAACCCATGAGTTTACCTTGCCCCGATGTCATAGCTCCTAACTCGATGAGTTAGGAAGGCACTTCATTTTTTTCAGTAGCCTAGGGACTTTGAAATGCACTCGAGCCCTTATCCAAAAACCCCACTAAGAGTAGGGATAATTTGCCCAAGAATAATCTGAAGGTTCAGGTGACCTGGGTTTGGGAAACCTGTGCAAGAAGGAGTTAGTTTTCGAAGGTTTCGGAGCTGCGAAAGCTCGAAACTTTGAGATGTTGAATTTCGTTGCCCAAGTTCAGAAAGGATAGTGAGTTTAAATAACGAAAGGGAATATCCTTTTGTTTGGGATACAAATGGACGAGATCCTTCGGGAAGGATCCGATGTTTGTCATGACCATTAGATTTGAAGAGGGAGCGCAGGCGTTAATGCCTCGACTCCTTCAGTATTTGCAAGTAGCGATGAAATCTAGACCATAGATCCAAGTATCTATCGGGACTCTCCTTGACCGTCCATCGTAAGAAGACACGTGGCAAGAGATCAACATTTCGCTGACTCGCTGCTGAAAGAAGTCAAAGGATAGAGTTTTGTGAACTCGCGAGACCCGAACTCACGATTTGATATGAACCATCAGATCACAGGAGAGCCATGACCGTTGATCTGGGCGAGGGGATATCATGAGTTCAAGGATCGGGCTTTCGAAAGATAGGTGTTGGGTTGTGTTCCAACTTTGTGAAACGTGAAGTCCTGACGAGTTCAGAGAATAAGCCCTAGGTCGTGGCGACCGGTCGTATGGGTGGAAGATTAAGGGGGATCTAATGGAGATCGGGATTTTGGGGAACGAAGAGTCAGAGTTGGCTCATGGTCATTATCCTGATATGTGAAATCGCGACACGATCACAGTCGTCGATCGAGGGGAAAGCGCAAGACCATAGATCTGGCCTTGGAGAGAAACCGGAGGTCGGGGATTTTGGGAAATAGGAGTCAGGATTGACTCGCATGCAGAATTCCCGAAGTCCCGAAATGTGAAATGCCTTTTTATAGGCGTGCGGTCACAACCTGTGGTCGCATAGGTGAAGCCTGTGCCTTGTGCATGTTCGCGTTGGTGGGGTTTCAATAGGGCTTGTGGATCAAATAGCGGGATTTCAACCAGAAATCGAAGAGCTAATCCGGCTCGTGAACGAGAAATTTTATTTAGTTCTCGTACAAAGCGTGGGGGTGTTACATGAAGCCTGAGATTGAACACTTTAGGATATTTGGGTGCCCAATGTATTTTCATGTACCCAAAGAGAAGAATTCCAAGCTAGACCCTTCAGGGAGAAAGGATACATTTATGGGATAACAATGAATCTTTAAAGACATTCCAGATCGATATCCCTTGTCAGAGACAGATTGAGAAAATCAGAGATGTTCTCCTTGAAGAAGAGATAACCTTTCAAAGATCCAGAGAATCTCATATGGAGATTGACAGTGAGACAATACCTTCTCCTCCTTCAGCAGTTCAGAGGGAGAGAGATGTTATTCCAACTAATCTAGTTGCTCCAGTTGATATGTCCAGAGATATTGCAGTAGGGCATAAAAGGCCTGCCTAGGCTCACTCTGCAGGAGGCGGAGAAACAAACAATCCTCTCAAGGCACATCTTGATAAATCAAAAGAGATTTTTGATCTATCCTTCAGTCATGAGCCACTTCATTGATTCTGAGCCTCCTTGTCTTTGAGAAGAAACATGAGAACAGGTATGGCAAGATGCCATAACAGAAGAATACCAATATATCCTAAATAATGATGTATAAGATATTGTTCAGAGACTAGAAGGGAAGTATGTGGTGACTTCCAAGTGGATCTATAAGATCAAGCATGCAACTGATGGAAGTGTCGAGAAATACAAAGACAAATATATAGCCAGAGGATCCTCACAAATAGAGGGGTTATCTATGATGAGACACTTGATCCAATAAGCCCGAAACACTTCCATCTATACTACCATCCATGAGTTGGAAACTATATCAGATGGATAGATTCTTGATGAGTTTGGGTTTCAACAAGAGTGTTGTTGATCCAAACCTATATTATTACAGTGTTGGTGACGAGAGCCTGATTTTGATGACTTATTCAGAAAGCCTTGTTATTGGATACAAGTAAGATTTGACTTCTGATTTTGAGATGAAGGATCTGAGTATGATGCACTATCGCTTGGGAAAAGAAGTATGACAGAGGACCCATGAGATTTTCATGAGTCAAGGAAAATATACAATGGGAATATTAAAGAAGTTCAGTATGATAGAATGCAAATCCACGGTGATGGATTTGAAGAAAAATATTGATGATGATTCAGACGAGATTGATCCACAATTGATTGGATCACTAATATATCTGGTTAACACCAGACTTGATTCATGCTATGCAATGAATGTACTTAGTCAACCAAGACAGACTCATTGGAAAACAACAAAACATGTATTGAGATATATACAAGGCACAGTTGGATATGGCCTGAGATATGCCTCCAGTGTGAACTTGAGTTTGTAGGATATGCCGATACAGATTGAGTAGAGAGTACAGTGGATCGGAAGAAAACATCTAGTTGTTGTTTTACCGTGAAGGTTGTCATGGTTTCTTGGTGCAGCAGGAAACAAAGATCTGTGGCCTTAAATACCACAGAAGCAGAGTATATATCATTGAGTGTGCGAAGCAGTGCAACTTCATAAACTTATGACATATTTACTTGATCATGAGATGGATCCTATGATTATAACCAGAGTTGTGTGAAGCTCTTTGAGAAACTTGCGTTGCATGATAGATTGAAACACATTGAGATAAAATGTCATTTTCAGAGATATGATGCAGAGGAAAGCAGTACATGTGTCGTACCTTCCTACACATGAGCATATTGCAGATATATTCACCAAATTAGCTTGGTGAAGGATACCTCCCTAGTTGATAAGGATTTTTTATAATTACAGCTAAGACAAAGTTCAAAATACATCTGTGTGAGACTTGGCATGATGAATAATTCCTCCCTAGATGAGAGGGAGTGTTGATGATTGCAGCTAAGTGAGACATTCTCCAGGACACAAACCTGAGAGAGAGCCCCTGAGAGGGGTGTGTGGTTCCTATCTGAGACAGAGTTGGAACGTAGAGATGGCCTCCTCTTTACAAAGAGTTGAGAAGAAATCCAAATGATTCTCCTGTGTAACGTAGTGAGAAAGGAGATCTACAGAGTTGGACATGCCGATGGCTGAGCACAAGGTGAATGTGTGAAATCCCAAAGTGTTGGGTGCATCATCATGAGACAAAAATGAAGATGATGTATTAGCCTCCTCTGAGAAGAGAGTTGATGAGAAACTCCAGATGACTCTCCTTTGTAATGTAGTGGGAAAGAATATATGTTGAGTGGACGTGCCTGTGGACGAGCATAGGTGAMCGTGATCCTAGTGGCTGAGCACTAGTGAAGAAGTGGTTCTTCTATGTAATGCAGTGAGACAGAGATATGGACATCCCTATGGATGTGCCCCTAGTGGATGAGCACTAGTGGGCGTATAATATCCCTTGCTATATTGTATAAGATCCCCTGGAAAAACCTCGAAGGGAAAATCAATAGAGAGAGTGAGATTTTTATTATTTCTCAAGCTCAAAGAAGATAATCTTTTACAACAATTTACTCTAGCAACAAAAACACAAACTTATCTTGATAATTGTGCCAAGAAACACCTCGAAAATTCTGCCCAAACTGCTCCTTGAATTTTGTGCCCAAAATTTTATATAGTGTACGACTGTTGCATCAATAAATGTTGTACAAAAATTCCTCGAAAATTGTGCACGGTTTCCTATAGATATTGTATGGAATTGTACGGATTTTGATTGTATAAAATGCCTCAAAAATTGTGCTAGAATTTGCATTGATTTTTGTGCCCAATTTTCTTCTATAAGGCCCAACAATACATTGTTGTACAATCACTCTAATCCATACTGTACATACTGCATTTATTGCTATAAATATCTTCTTGGTTTGCATACCCTTTCTCTCCTTAGAAAGTGTGCTCCTTTTGCTCCAATGTCTCTCACCTCTTCAACTCTCTCTCTTCATTTAATGCTCATGAAGAATGGTGCCTCGATCCCTAGAATCCTCTTTTTGTTCATCTCAATGAAAATGACCTAAACCTAAGATCTAATGGCTAAGATTAAATCCTAGGCCATCTAGATCTACGGTTGTGATATAAAGTTACTTTATCACATCTTAAGTCACTTAAGTCACATTTTCATTAAATATGCTCAAAAGTCACTTTAAATTTATATCTCATAATGTTAATGTTCTAAGGATCACTTTTGGACATTCCCCCACATGCTAGACACCAATCCTATGTGGGAAACACTTTTCCGAGGTACAACTTTTAACAAAATCAATTCTCTAAGTTCTCACAATATCACTACTATATCTCTGCTACCAAGTCCCCAAAATGACCTAGAAGAAAGGAATGCCAAAGAAGAAAATGAAAATGCTCAATGCAAACTAATGGGATCGTCATCCTTCCCTCTTTGTCTATAATAAAAGTTAGTAGAGGGGTTACATTAATGGTATCTCAAGAATAAGTGTGTATTCATCATTATTGCTGCTAAGAAAGGGAAAATGATTTCCTAGGGAAGTGCGCCCTCATAGTGAATTATAAATCATGTAAAAAATGATCCATGAAGTGAGAGGTATGTAACTCATGGGGGTGCACCCTACTAGATGGATTTAAATGTTGAGTTGGTTTCCAAGAATTGAGTACCCTCCATGATGTAACCTGCTGACTAGTGCGCTCTCCTAGCTGCCACATTAAATTATGTGAGTGTTGATAACATCAACATCGACAAAAAAATCAGCGAGGGATCGAAAAAAAATCTTCTCAGAAACATCGACGAAAAAAATCGCAAAACGCGACAAACAAATGGTGGAAAAAATCGGGAAATCGGGAAAAAATCGACAAAAAGAAAAATCACGATTTTTTTGGGTTGAAAAAACCGATGCTCGAAAGAATCACGACTTTTTCAAACATCGGTGAAAAATCGTCGATGTTATCAACACCCCCAGGGGAGTGCCCTCATGTTGCTGCCCCACTGCTGAGTAGTCTGACATACTAATCTTGGAATTGTAACTTTTGCCTATTGATGGGTTTAAAAATATCCTAGCGGCAGAGCCTTACAATCCCCAATAGGGTGGATTTCTGAATGTAATTTAGGCTGAATGAGTGCACAACATTGAGTAATGAATCTTGTTATTAAGTCTTATATGTTCGGCGCAATCCAAGGTGATAAACAAGGATGTTGTAAATGCAATGTCTCTATAGTCCTAACAACACGTATGGGGGACGAGTTTTTCCTTGAAAGATCTGCCAAACTCTGTTGGAAATCTGCCTTGCTTGTTGCTTCTGTAGCTACCTCAAAATTAGTGTTGAATGTTGTCCAAAATAATGTCAAAGACACGCTGGACAATTCCTTCGAATCTACTGGAAAAATCATCCTCAAACTAGGTGCCAGAATGTATTGATCTGGCAGTAAGAGAGGTGATTTGAAGAGCTGGAAATGAATGTTGATTTTTCCTTGAAAATATGGTAACACCTCAACCCCTTTGGCATCAAAAGGATTCTAATACAAAATTTGATCTAAAGTTTGAAGAAGTGTGCAATAAGCTCTTACAGTGGGACAAATCAAAGAAACAATTATGTAGTAACAGTCAAGTAGAAGGCATGAAATAGACTTTTGTGTCCAATGTCAAGGGAAAAGCCAAGTGGGGAAATAAGAAAGGGAAAGGCATCAAGGAGGATGCAACTAAGAATCTGAAGAACATCACATGCCATTACGATGGCAATTTGGGCCATATGAAGAAGCATTGCAGAAAGAGGTTGGATGATGAAAAAAACTAGAGAGGGCCTCAATTGATGACTCATGTCACATAACATAGAAAGCATAAGGATTTATCCTTCTATACATTCATGGCCAAGAGACAAGAAGAGCAACTCAAGTCATCTACTTGGTACATAGATGGATTTCTTAGGATTTAGATAAATCCAAAACTTTCTACATCGTTCAAAGTTATTTCGAAGGTGACGAACATGGTCCTTCCTCTATTTAGATAAACAATCAAATCATCTTAATAAATGACAACAATTACACTAATCAAATCAAAAAATGCATTATCCCTAGCCCTTTGAAAAGTAGAACCACATTAATAAGACCAGAAGGCATGTAGAGCTATGCATAAGTTCACCAAGGTGTAGTAAAAGTGGTCTTATGTTGAGCCTTTGGTTAGACCAAAATTTGATTATACCATGATAATCCATCTAACTTGGAAATCATCTGTGAATGAGTAACCCTTTGGAATAGATGATATATATTAAGAAATGGGTACTCTTTGAAGCAACGCCAGTGTAGAATTTCCAAAAAAATCGTGAAGCAAAAGAGCGAAGAGTTTGAATTGGATTGGTAATAAATTGGGAAAAAATTGGAAAGTACAAAAAAATAAAGATATACACATATTTTCAATTAAAAAGAAAAAAAAAAAAAACATTTTTCATTGATATTCAATAAAGCCAAGTCCATGCAATGCACAATATCAATAGATGTCCAAAATTTCAAGAGCGAATAGGTATCTCATATAGGATATGAGTCCAAAAGGATCCAAATCGAAAGATGGAAACATTATTATAAAAGTTAATTAATTATCGAATACTAAATAGTAAAAAAAAACTAAAATGATGTTTCTCCCATGTCTTGTATTGCTTGACCTTCAAGGTCCAAAAGAATCATGAGAAGACATTACAAACCAGAACGAAGACACAACTTTTTATGTTTTGAGGAAAAATCATTTTAAAAGGGCTAGGCAATGTAATGAACATAAATATACAAATATTTAAACGTGAATAATAATAATAATAATAATAATAATAAATAAATAAATGAAAGGACACATCCTATCTAGAAGACATGACCTAATGAAGGGACATCACCTATTAACCATTGTGTCTAATCAATTCTATAAGTACACTATCACATTGCATTGGATCATTATCATCTCTCATTCGCTATTAAATATATTTATTGCTTGTCCTATATGGATTTTAACTTGTCCTTTTTTAATTGGAGATTCAGTAAATGAATTTTGTTCATATTTATGTAAGTGAACCTTGTTCATTTCATGTAGATAGGGATGGATTTAGGGGTCACTAGCATAACACATTAAACATCCAAAAGGGTTTTGGATCAGTGGAAACTAGGAATATGCACTTAAGGAAAGGCAAGCTGCCAAAGTGAAAAACAACTCGTGTGTGTGGTAAAAAAGTGATTGAGGGGTCGTACATGTATGGACCTCAAATTGGACTATATTGACATTGGTAGAGAGTTTTCTAGCCTAAAATTGAAGGGTATGGCCTTTTTTGGACAACCAATCAGTGAAATTTCTTAGTTTTCACTACAATACAGATGAATTAGAGGCAAATTGAAGTTCTTGCTTGTATTGTTCCCAAATTTGTTGATCTAGAAGATTCAATGGTTGTTTTGGTGATTTTCAGCAGATCCAAGGAGATACTATAAAAAAATTGTGTTTTTAAACAATATGTGGTTGCTATAGGCGTTTACAGCTAGTCTCCAAGTGTTCTTACTCAAGATTGCAAATCGAGGGAGGGAAGAACAAGAATTTCCAACATTCTACTTTGTTTAATGTACATTTTTGCATTTATTTTACTTGTAGCAATAGTTTGTTTACCCAACATCATATTGGAAGGTAGCCAAAGATTCTCTAATAAGAACTACAATATGTGGAAGCAATTTTTGGTGACCATATCCAAGTATAGATGCTTGGCTGATATCATCCTAGATAAAGAAACCTTACCAAAAATTTTGCATAGAAACTTGGACAAGTATGATGAGTGAGACATAGAAGCAATAATGCTAATTAAATTGTCTATGACTTATGCAATGCTTCTTGGATTTCATATAGTGAGGACTTCAATAGTGATTTGGAAACATTTGTAAGAGTTGCATGAGACTTCGAACAAAGTTAGAGCCTTATTCTTGAAAAATATGTTGTTTTTTATTATGATGGATGAGAATGCATCATTGTAGGATCATTTAGTCAATATTTGAGAATATTGGAGAACAATTATTGGCCATTGTTTAGAAAATGGAATAGGAGGACATGGTGGTAATCACACTAAATTTTTTATCGTGTGCTTATGAACACTTTATTGAAACCTAAAAATCACTAATACAAAATTTGATCTAAAGTTTGAAGAACTGTGCAATAAGCTCTTATAGTAGGGAAAATCAAAGAAACAGATTGGAAGTAATAGTGAGCTAGAGGGTACATAATAGGCCTTTGCATCCAATGTCAAGAGAAAATGCAAGTGGACAAAGAAAATGGGCAAGGAATCAATGAGGATGTGACTAAGAATCTGATGAACATCACATGTCATTACTATGGAAATTTGGGCCATATGAAGATGCATTGCAGAAAAGGTTGGATGATGAGAAAAACAACTAGGGAGGGCCTCAACTGATGACTCATGTCACATAACATACAAAGCATAAGGATTTATCCTTTTATGCATTCATGGCCAAAAGACAAGCAGAGCAACTCAAGTCATCTACTTGGTACATAGATGTATTTCTAAGGATTTAGATCAATCTAAAACTTTCTACATCATTCAAAGATCTTTTGAAGGTGTCGAACATGGTCCTTCATCTATTTAGGTAAACAATCAAACCATCTTGATAAATGACAATAATTACACTAATCAAATCAAAAAATGCATTATCCATAGCCCTTTGAAAAGTAAAACCAAATTAATAAGACCAAAAGGCATGCAGAGATATGCATAGATTCCCCAAGGTGTAGTAATAGTGTTGTTATGTTGATCTTTTGATTAGACCAAAATATGATTATACCATGATAATCCATCTAACATGGACATCATCTGTGAATGTGAAACCCTTTGCAAGAAATGATATATATTAGGAAATGGGTAGTTATCTTTGAAGCAATGTCACTATGCTTAGAATCAATGAAAACTTAGTGAAGAAAAAGAGTGAAGAGTTTGAATTGGATTGGTAATAAATCGGGAGAAAATGGGAAGTACAAAAAAACAAAGATATACATATATTTTGAATTTAAAAGAAAAAAAAACAGTTTTCATTGATATTCAATAAATATGTGTCCATACAATGCACAATATCAATAGATGTCAAAAATTTGAAGGATGAATAGGTATCTCATACATGATATGAGATACAAAATGACCCAAGTTGAGAGATATAAGCATTTGATTATAAAAGTTAATTAAATATTGAATACTAAATAGTAAAAAAACTAAAATGCATTTTTTGCCATGTCTTGGGTTGCTTGACCCTCAAGGTTCACTAAGTGCTCAAGGAGAAAAAGAGGACACTTCTCTAGTTGAAGCTAATTTGATGTAGGATCTAGCTCTTCTAGGTCAATTGATGAATGAGCCAAGCTTGTCATCATCATGAAACATTGAAATATGAATTAAACTTTAAAGTTTAAATCAATCCTTCAAATTTAAATGCTTAAGCCTTAGATAAACTGAGACAAGTCTCGTGTTTTTCAGTGTCTCACCTTGTATTTCCCTGTTGTGAAGTCGAAGATTGTAATGGACAGATACAAGGTCATTTAAGTTCTTTTGTGTTAATTTGTTGTGCTTCTTGGAGTGTATTGTCTCAAACATGCTCCAATTGCACTCTCAACTTGAAGTAATAAATCTTGATTTAAGATTTGCGATTCAGGTGCATTGATTGTCAAAGGTTCATATGCATGTAGGGGAGTGAAGTTGAAGAATGGTTGATGAAGCATGCACGAGAAAATGTTTCCTAGAGAATCGACAAATACAACCACTGACAACCCATGTATTCTAATAGATGGTAACTTTTTTATATGGACTTCAACAATGTTTATGTTTTGCAGGTACAAGATGAAAAATCGAAAAAGATCGTGAATGAAGAATGAAGAAAACCAAAAAGCATAGAATATGAAGATGAAACCACTTCAAACTACAAGTGAAAACATAAATGATTAAAGTGAAAACATAAATGATTGGATGATGAATCGATCAAGCGATATAGTGGAGATAATTGACTTGGAAATAATGGAGATGTTAGCTAGTTGTTAGCACCAGTAATAAGTGTGGGTTGTAAGTGCTAGTTAGAAGAGTCAGTTCTTAGTTAAGAGTCAGTTGTCTAGTTGTCTTTTGCTTTGCATGTAGCCGACTCGCGAGAGTCTTTTCCTATATAAGGATGTAATCCGTCTTCATTTAATACTGTGAAGTGAGCGTAGCCTCACCGTGTTTGTTTGCCTCGTATATTTTATCTTGGTATTAGAGCCACGGGAGTGCAGTGCGAGAATTCTAGAGGTTCGCAGGTCCCTCCTCTATTAGGGTGCGACGACATATTACTCGCACTTTCGCATATACTGAGAAACAGTAATTTTCGCATGCTGTTGTGCATTTAGGTGCGAACTCCTTCGCTATTCCCGCAGGCGGAGCACTCGGGAAGTGCGAACTTTCTTCACGATTCCCGCAGGCGGACTATAACGTGAGGTGCAAGAACACGGTCAATTTATTAAAGAAACCCGTGGAGGAAGAGTTTTGAAAATCCGTGGTTTATTTTATGTGCATGCAACGTGGTTTATTCATAACAATTGCGTGGAGTTTGAATCGTTGGTGCGTCTGCCGGGAGTTTGGGTGCATGCATGAGAAATCGTGGAGGTCGAGTTCTGGTATGAGCAAAGGCATATACGTGAGTTTTATGTTAAGTGGATATAAGTTAAAGTGCAGTTATAAAACTTTGTTTTTGGAGCATTTAAAGTATATTCATTTTTTTATTATTATTAAAAGTGAAAGTGTTTATTAAAGTGGAGGTTTATTGAAGTTTATTAAAGTGGATTATTAAAGTTTATTATGTGGAGGATTGAAGTTTATTAAAGTTTTTTTTAAGGAGGGAGTTATAAGTTTTTTGTAAGGAGGGAGTTATAAGTTTTTTTTAAAAGTGGATATTTTGGATGCATGCATGATATAAGTTGAGAACAGAGATAGATTGAGTCGGATCGGTGGTATCCGAAGGTAGAGCGACAAAACGTTGCATATCCTTGGTGATTTTCTTGCAGAGACTAGATTGCAGCGATGGCGAATCCGCTGGCAGAGACCTACCTCAACCAAGCCAACAAGTTAGATGGCTCGAACTTCATTAACTGGAAATTCAAGATGCAAACGCTCATGGAGGGCTATGGTGTCTGGAACATTGCGAATGGAACCGAACTGAAACCTGTTGCGGCTGAAGGTGCGACAACAACAGTAGGAGGTGCGACAACAGCGGTAGGAGGTGCGACAACAGCACAGATCCAAGACTGGGAGAAGCGCGAAAACAAGGCAAAGGTATTGTTGCGCATGTCAGTTAAAGATAGCATAATTCCACATATTAGAGACACTACAACTTCTGCTGAAACATGGACAACTCTTAACGCATTGTATGAAACTAGAAACACAAATCGCATTTTGTTCCTGAAAACTAAATTGCTAGGCATTAAGATGGATGGAAATGAATCTGTTAGTTCATTTTTGGGTCGCATTAAAGAGG
>JZKD02S1808352.1:354878-375694 GCA_000966675.3 Picea glauca
GAGACATGCAGTCTCCATCATATCAACTGATATCAACCTGCACAGAAACAATGTTATGATATAAACTGAGTCATCTGGGCCATTCTTCCACTCACATCTGTGAGATCTGGAAGAGAATCTGCCTTCAGAGTAGAACATCAATGATGGGCTATCTGGACTATTCTTCTCAAGCAAGGAAGAATAACTGTCATGATTTCTTAGCCTGGACCATTCCCTATTCGGGCCATTCCTCCAGCACTAAAACAAAGTGCAACCTGGAGAGAATGAGTCTGCCCTAGGGAATGTTTGTCCTTGATTGTTGAACCTGGACCATTCACCTATCTAGGCCATTCTTCTGGCACTAAACAAAGTACAACCTGGAGAGAATGGATCTACCCTAGGGAATGACTGTCCAGACCATTTTCTAAGGAAATGATTGTCCTGCACCAACCTCCAAAATGGACCATTCTTTGAAATTGCTCACAAATGTGAGCTTCAAAAGAATGATTGTCCGGCGAGGCAAACCAATCTTCTTGACCACTAATAAAAGAGACCGTCAAGAAGAGATATTATCCTAGACCATTCCCCATGTTAACCACAATGGGAAATCATTGTCTATGGTACATCAACAATCCATTGAACCATTTTCATTACGAAAATGACCGTTCGATCTGGACCATTTTCCGAACTGGAAAATGCCTGTCCATCAGAAATCTCAAACCACTTTCCGAACTGGAAAGGAACTGCCCAAGTTGGACCATTTTTCAAACTTGAAAATGATTTTCCTCAATTCAATGATATGTCAGTGCTCCCTCCCAACTTGGAGAGTCATTTCTTCCCTTTCAGCTAAGGCAGTTATTTCCACGATCCCCAATTTGTCTCAGAAATATGCAAACTTTATTCTGGACAGAGGCTTTGTCAGGATATCTGTTGTCTGCTCATCTGTGGGGATATACTGGAGCTTTACTTCTCCTTCCTGGACTTTATCTCTAATAAAGTAGTATTTGATCTCAATGTGTTTCAATTGTTCATGAAACACTGGGTGTTCTGATAGCCTTATACAACTTTGATTGTCACAGTGTATTATGGTCGAATATGGAACCTGATCAAATAATCCGGAGATTATCTTTCTCAACCATATTGCTTATGTACTTTCCTCACATGTTGCGATATATTCTACTTATGCTATACTGAGTGTGACAAACTTATGTTTCTTGTTGCCCTAAGATATCATAGCGGAGCCCAAGATGAAACACATCCCTGAAGTACTCTTTATGTCTTTTGCACTTCCTGCCCAATCTGAATCTGTGAATCCATGAAGTTGTATGTCACTAGATGTGGTATATATTAAACCATAGTTTTGTGTCCCACAAATATATCTTAGAATATGCTTTGCAGTTGTCCAATGTTCATGTCTAGGTTCCACCTGAAACTAGCTTAGTGTGTTCACGGTAAAGAAAATGTCTAGTTGAGTAGTTACCAAATACATGAATGACCCAATCAATGGTCGATATAGTGATGGATCTACTGGATTAGAATCTGAGTCTCTTACTTTTCTTATATCTGTGGTCATAGGAGTGTCGATGGATTTTCAATCCATCATTCCAAACTTCTGAAGAATCTTTATTGCATACTTTCCTTGTCCAAGAAATACTTCACCACACTTCTGCCATACTTCTAGTCCCAAGTAATAATGCATGAGACCAATATCTTTCATGTCAAACTCAGAAGCTAGTTCCTTTTTACACTAGATGATGAGAAACTCTTCACCTATTAGGAATAGATCGTCGACATATAGCAGTAGAATCACAGGTGCATTGTTCACGACTTTTTAGTAAAGATTTGGATCTACATGACTTTTGGAGAAACCAAGTCTCATTAGATAGTTGTCGATTTTGGCATACCAAGCTCTTGGAGCTTGCTTGAGTCCATATAAAGCTTTCTTTAGTCTGCAAACATGAATGTCTATGAAATGTAATTCAAACCCTTGAGGTTGTTCAATGTATGCTTCTTCTTCGATTTCTCCATTGAGGAAAGTTGTCTTTACATCCATCTGATGTAAACTCCATCCCATGGAAGCGGCAAGAGACAACATAGCTCTAATGGAAGTATATCTGGAAACTGGAGCAAATGTTTCGTCACAGTATTCTCCCTCCTTCTAGGAGAACTCTCTAGCTACGAACCTTGCTTTATATTTGTCCACGCTTTCGTCTGCTACATGTTTGATCTTATATACCCATTTTGAAGTTACTACTGAGTTTTCTTTAGGTCTAGGCACAATTTTCCATACATCATTTTTCATGATGGACTGGTGTTCTTCTGTCATGGCTTATTTCCATTGTTTCTTCTGAACTGCCTCTTCAAACATGGTAGGTTCTTTGTCTAGAATCTTTGTCATGCATGTTGCATAGCTGGAGAATCTTTTGGGCTTCTTACTTTTTCTTAAGGTCCCACTTGGGGCCTTGAGTCTTTCTTCTTCTTGTAGGGTAGCTTCAAGATAAGATGGTTGTTTATTGATCTTAGGTATAGTGTCTAAATCAATGGTCTCACATGGTTGCATCAGATGATCAAGTTGTTCCTTTTCTTCATTCTGGTTTTCTAGAAGACATGTGCCTTCTTCAATAGGCTCTTCATACTCTTCTTCTTCTATAGTTTCTTCTATGGATTTCTTGAAAGCCATATTTTCATTGAAGGTCACGTCTCTACTGACTTCAATCTTATGTTGTTCCAGGATATAGATTCTATAAGCCTTGGATGATTCACTATATCCCATGAATATGCCCTTCTTTCCTGAGGGTTCAAATTTATTCCTTTTATCCTTGGGAATGTGAAAGTAAACAGGGAATCCAAAGATTCTTAAGTTTTCCACATTAGGTTTCTTTCCTAAGAAGGCTTCTTCTGGAGTCATGTCCTCCAATGTGCGGTGAGGACTTTTGTTTTGAACATATATTGTTGGCATGGCTTCTTCTCCCCATAAGAACATAGATAAACCTTGACCATTTAGTAGTGCCTTCACAGTTTCTTCAATAGATCTTTTCTTTCTTTCTGCTACACCATTTTGTTGAGGATTATGAGGAACAGTCAGCTCCCTCCTAATCCTTGTCGATTTCAAAAGACAACGAATTCCTTTGATATGTATTCTCCTCCATTATTTGTTCTCAAGGTCTTGATTTTCTTGTTTGTGAGGTTCTTTTCTTTGCTTTGAATTCTTGAAACTTGTTGAATACTTCGTCCTTTTTCTTCAAGAGATATAACCAAGTCTTTCTTGAGTAATGATCTATGAAGATTACATAGTAGAGAGAACCTCCTAGAGATTTGACTGGCATCAGACCGCAAACATTTGGATGGATTAGATCTAGAATCTCCTTAGATCTATTGTTGCTGCTTGGGAATGGTCTCTTGATATTCTTTCCAAGAGCACATCCTTTGCAGATTCCTTCATGCGTAGACTGTAGTTCTGGTATTCCTTCAACCATATTTTTGAGAAAAGGCAATGCTTGATAGTTAATATGAGTGGACTTTCTATGCCAAAGTTCATTTGGATTGACTTCATCATGTACAAGAGCTTCTTCATTTTGTTCTAGTAGTCTATATAGATTTCCTTCACGAGTTCCAATAACCCTAGCATTCTCTATGCTGGAGTCTTTGTGCCAAGATAACACTTTTCCATCTACGAAAGCTATCATGTTTCCTTTGTCTTCTAGGAAAGATATGGATACAAGATTATTTTCTAAACTAGGTACATATAAGACATTGCTCAAATGAACATTGTTACCTATTTTCAACTTGACGGAGGCTTGTCCAAATCCTTCAACTGGGTAAGTGGTTTTGTCTCCAAGCTCTACCTTGTACGATGTCTTCATTTCATTTAGATTTGAGAGTCTGGAGTGATCTCCCGTCATATGCCTAGAAGCTCCACTATGAATTATCCACATGTCATCTTCAATCATTTCTGTGAGTGTTGAGTAGTGTAGATGACTAGTCTTTTCATTCATGACTTCGGTTGACTGATGACTGGTCACGCTTTGATCCAAAACTTCAAACTTGATGTTTTTTCCTTCTGAGAGTGCCAAGAGGTGCGTTGGACTAGGTCGCACTTGAATACCTTCTTCTTGAGTGAGATGTTCCATCATAAGGTGTTGGATCGGGGTTTTAGGGTTTCTGCAACTGCACCTGCTAGTAACCCTAGCGACGGTGTTTTGGAAGTTGCTCCTGCTAGTAAACCCTAGCGGAATCTCTTAAACGAGATTAGTATCCTAATGGCTATGCTTCCTTCCAGCGGTTAGAATGAATAAAGGAGGAATGGGCCCATAACCTGTTAGAATGTGCTCATTTAACCATAGACAATATCACTATTGTCACCCAACCATAGGCTGAAGCCACCCCTGAGCACCTTGACCTTGACAGAGAGAAGAATCCTGGTAGAAAGCCAATAGCCAAGAAAGGATAATGCACCAAGCAAGAAGTAACCAAAGTTTATCAGAGAGTCCTACCCAGAAAGATAGAAACAATAGACTTCAAAAATGGTGGCAACACCTTCTCCAGGACTTGTGCACAAGACTGTCAAACTGCAGTGCGCACAAGACTGTCAAATTGTGATTCTAATAATTGTGTGTAAAGTGAAGACCGACGCCCTGTATTTATACTAGCTCTAGAAGACTTCTTGGGTCGACTTCTCATTCTGGGTACTAATTAATTCATATTAATTATCTCTCTTAGCCAACAACTCTTCTAGGGTTACATTCACTTCTTTTCTTGATTCCAGAATATTCTAAGCTTGTCAAAGGTCACAATGGAGGTTGATACCTCCCGAAGCTACCATAATATCAACAAATCCTTGATGAATTGAATTTTCTATAGGTTGACTCAAATGCCTACAGATTCAATCACATAATTTGGATACTTGATACTCTTCATAAAAAAAAAAAATTATCCAAGTTTATGTTGTGTAAGAGTGAACTAAGCTCTTGTTATAGCTATTGAAAATTCTCTTCACATGATATATGATAAATCAATGTATCATATAAGTAGACAATTACATGTTTCCCTCAAAAAGGTCAAAGAACATCATTCATGGGCCTCGTAAAGGTAGCAAGTGCATTTGTTAGACCAAAAGGAATGGTAACCATTCAAATAGAACTTCCTTGGTTTTGAAAGAAATTTTCTAAACATCACAAGACTCTATGAGGATTTGATGATATCCCAACATGAGGTCAATTTTGGTAAATAACTTAACATCCTTCAACTAATCAAGTAGATCATATATCCTAGGAAGAGGATACATGTTCTTCACTAAGATATTATTGAGATCCCTATAGTCAATGCACATATGCCATGTCCTAGATTTCTTAGGAACTAGGAGTATTCGATTGCCACAAGGAGAAGAGCTATATTGAATATGCCATTTTTCAATTAATTTTTGAATTTGTATATGAATTTATTCATTCTCTAAAACAAACCTTCTATAAATAGATTCATTAAGTAATGAAAACCTTAGAACAAGATATATGGAGTGTTTTACCTGACAATGTAGTAGTACTATAGTTAGATCCTTGAACACATATTTGTATTCTTCAATTACTATGTCAACTTGCTACCATTAAAGTCAAGAGTGTTGGTTGATGAAGAGTCAACTAGTTGATGTGATGTTCTTGGTATGTTGAGGCTTAATCGTCAACATAAATTTCTGACCATGGTAGATCAACTTTATTACTTTCTCAAGCTAAAACCAAATATACTATAGACTTGGGTCGACATTCAAGAATCCCATACAATTATTGTTTGATATTGTAACACCCTAATTTTGATCCTCAGATTAGCAATGTATATTTCTGTATATGATGAATGGTTGAGAACCACATGATGTAATATGTATATATTGTACATTTAAGGTTAACAATAATAAAAATGCATCAATAGCTACAAACAGAGAATTACAAAAACATAGGGGGGCTATGATTCCACAAGAGAGTCAAGAAAGGGGGCTTAGGGGGCTCAAAGGAGCCAAAGTCAAATAATATCATTTTATTTATAGCCTAAAGTCTTTTGATTATGTCATGCTAAGTCATACCAACCTTGGAGTTAGTGGGGGAAGTGAGGCACATGGGCTTCTTGGGGAAACAGGTGGTGAATTATGCACATGCAGATATATTCCATGTATTTTGGTTATGCAAGGGAGAATTGTCCATCATTCATCTTCCCAAAGGTTATTTGGAGAGCCTGTGTTGCCATGGTTGTAATATAATAATGGGTATGGTTGTTATACAACTACGGGGAATTGATGTCCATGTGTAGGGGAAACTACTTCCATTAAGAAACTCCATTACAATTGACAATTCCTGGAGTCCCTGGCGAAGATATTTCCTAGCCAACCTACATTGGATCTTTGAAGGGAAGTGGGATAGGCCAAGGGACTACGTAACAAAGAAATGGATCCCATTCCTTGGGTTGTTCAGGATGAAATGGAAAGAGAGTTGGTGGATTGGAATTGGTTTGAGAGTTTACAACTTGTGATAAATAAGAAATTGGCTTGTGTGAGAGGATTAGAGCCAGCCATAGGAAGAGTTCAGCCTTGTGGACTTGTAACCTTGGCTCAAGGGTGGCCCTGATGAAAAAATATTGCAGGCAACAAAGAGCCTAAGGTTGGATAGAATGTCCTTCGTTTGCAACCAATTGGTGTTTAACTTCAAAAAGATAAGTGTTATGGCTTATTTATGATTATGTTGAATTTAATGAAGTTTATGTTACTCATTTATTGTTGTTTTGTTTACATGAATAAGTTGCATCTGTAATATTGAATGATTATTTATATTTGCATAAGCATGCTTTTCATGTTGCATGCAATAATTAATAAATAACAAGTGAGTAAGGAAATATTCTATCATATCTAACAGAGCATAATTCTATGTTGGTGGTAATGAAATTTGGTGTACCCCACCACCTCAACAGTGTTATAGGGGTGGCTAGGTATGTTACAGATATTGACAATCACCTTTTGTGATCAAGACTAGTAACTGACATCTCTTTCCATTTGAATGTTGTAATGGTGCTCTAGCTAGATCCTCGAACACATCTTTGTAATCTTTAATTACGATGTTGACTTGATATGACTAAATTCAAGAGTGTTGGTCAGTAAAAAGTCAACTAGTTGCTATGATATTACTGGTATGTTGAGGCTTAATCATCATGTCATGTCTATCCCATAAGTATGGTTTTCCAAATAGTACATTAGCTACTGAGAGTGGTATTACATCAGAAATCACTCCATCCTTGAAATAATTGATAAAATATGTTAGAGTTCATTATTGGGCGATTCTAAGTTCTTGTCCTTTCATCCAATCAATATCATAAGGTTGCAAATGTAGAGTTGTAACAAGGCCCAATTTCATCATAATGTCTTTAGAGACAAAATTTTGACTACCATTATCCACAATTAGATGCAATGGTCTATCTTTCACCCATACAATTAGATGTAATGGTTTGTCTTTCACCCATATCTATATATGGAGTAGTCTCTATATTTCCTCTTCATCAATGATGGTTGATTTTGTTAGGGATATCAAGGAAGAGTGGGATCAAAGTCAATTCCTCAAGATCAAATTCTACCATAGATTTACCTTTAACACCAATCTAATGTGGATATGGACCTACATTGAAAGTAGACATTTGTGACAAAAATGTCTTTCGAGCGTTGCATTATTATTTTGCGTGGCTTGTTTGGTTGTCGACTCCACACTATTTGAGATGTAAGGTGCCTTTTTCTACTATAGTTATATTGCAATATTGTCTATGAGTGTAGCAGTGGAGCAATCAATGCCAACATTGTCTCCATGCAACAAATGTTGCTCATTATGACATTTTCTTGCAACATGTATTTTTCTTTCATGGTGATTTGATTCTCCATTAAATGACAACAATGTAAATGACCAACAACATTTTGGAGGATCATTCGAAAGAACTTACATGGATGACAAGTGGCTCTTCAATTTTTATTAAAAGAAAACATTTTTCACAAGGCCAAATGAAGGCTCTGGTACCACTTGGCATCAAACGACATTGAATTTTTAGAAATAATGCATAAAAGAAATGTGTTTTTCAAATATATATCAAAATCCTTCAAATAAATGATGCTCATACAATTCAGAAAAGTACAAATTATAGAGATATGTGGGAAACACAATTCAACAACATAGCTTCAAGGATTTGCTCAATCGGTTGGTACCATTGTCGCAAGGACATTGTCAATAACCCAGTGTGTTGTGCAGGTCCTCGGTTCAATTCCCATAAGTTTAAGTGCCTTAAGTATATGACCATGCTTTACACTATGTACCATCCTCTAAATTGGGGGAAGTACCCGAGACTTTCTCGAGGATTTATTTCTAAGGAAACAAAATAATATAGTAATAATAATATTATTAATTTTGAGGGTTAGCTCAATGAGTTGGTGCCATTGTTGCCAACATGTTGTTGATAATCCAATGCATTGTATCGGTCCTCAATTCCATTCCATGGGTTCAAGCTCATTATTAATATATTTTTAGTTTTGTAGAACATATCATATTGAACGAACATATGTTTACATCATCATTATAGAGAACGATTATTGGGTTTCTAGTCATTGAGAAATAGAAAATAACTGTCCAAAAACATTGTTCAAGTAATTTATGAAATAAGAGATGAAATAACTAATCATAAGAGTGGTTATAAGGGCATGCATTATGTTCGTAAAATGGGTAAAGTCAAGTCAACATATGGAATCTGCATAGTTATGCCACAATAACGAAAAATCAACTCCATCATGGAGTGGATATTTATAATAATAATCTAATTTTAAGGTCGCAACCAAGCCAGACACCAAATTGATGTATGAGACCCTCTTGTTTGTGGGATAAGGGACCCCCTCCATGCAACAATTTGACTCCTAAAGTCTACATAGGTATTTTCAATGACCACTTTATTTGTTAGATTGTGCATGTCCAATCAAAAACAAGTAAATACATAACCAATTCCATATTAGCATAAATAAATATTGATTCTCCATCCAAAACTCTCCAACCATGTTGATATTGCAGGAGTCTAAAAAGCACGGAGTTACATTTGAGCCCTGAGTTTCGCAGGCATAGAATCAAAATCAATGTCTACAAATAAATTTTAATTTTGATTTATAGGGTTATGCTATTAGCCTGATATGCCTCTTTGCTACATCTTGGTAATGTCCCCATTTTTGGACATTATTATGTTACATAGTGTTATGCCTACCAAAGTAGCCAGATGAGGGTGATAGGGAGTTCAAGAGATATTGAGGGTTTTTATTGGGCCCAACTTGCAACGTTCATCATATTTCATCATCAGGATCCATTCCACAGAGCTTGGTTTTGGTTTCGTTGCATTCCGACAATTTCCTTAATTTGGAGTTATTATGGGTCATATTTTAATTAATTTCATTAAGAAGGTCATTTTGGGCATAATACTTGGAGAAACCTCTTAGTGTAATAGTTCATCGGAATCGGGAGGAAGAGCAATGCAGGATTAGATGATTAGAAGTGATTTCCAATGGCCAGAAAAGTCATAGGGATGAATAAATCACTTTTTAGAGACAAAAAGGCTAATTAATTAATAAAGTGATTTAATTAAGGAATAATAAAAATAAAGTAAAAGTTACTTGGAGAGAAAAGGTGAACAAGGGGGGATAAAAGAGACATAGGGGCCTCTATTATCTCATTATGTTGATTATCATTTTGATGTCTGGTTTCTTGCTAGAGAGCCCATGATACTTGGGGGGTTTGAGGGTTTTGACTGAACAAACCCTAGAGATCAGCTCGGTGGTGAAATATCTCACATTTCCTAATCCAAGCTTGGCCAAGGAGGTGAAATATTCCCCCCTCACCATTCTACATCAGTTCATATTTTTCTCAGTCAGTCATTGTACAAGCAGGGCATAGATTGCTTGAGCTTCCAGGAGGTTGGGCGCACCATCTTAAGGAGGAAATATTCGATTTGTCTTGTGGAGGTCAGATTTTCATGGAAAGGCTTCTCAGGAATGTTTGTCATATCCCTAGCATACTTTTACATCAGTTGATGAAGGGTTTTGTCTTGAATAATTATTTATTTCTTCAAGAGGGCGCATTGGATGAAGGAGGGCGCATTATTTCTTGAGGAGAACATGAGAGAGAGGGTTTTCTCAGGGGGTTTAGCCCCAAAATTGTTCCACAAGTTATATATTGGTCCCGATCTACAGTTTGACAGTATTTCTAGGATATTTGGAGGCCAACTTCAAGGAGGCCGAAATCTTAGTCTATTACAGTCAGTGAGGGCGCATTTTGCTAGAGAAGACAATCACCTACAACAAGGAAAAATGTTGGAACTTGGAGATCTTTTGTATTCATATTGGGAGGGATTTTGGAAGACAATATATTCATATTCTATTTTATGTTGGAGGCATGATCAACCACAATTATTATTATTCTATCTATGATCCAGACCTGCTCTACTATTGTATGGAGGTTAGTTATCTATGATTAATAAAATCAAATCTGAGGTATTTGTGGCTATATATTGTGTTGCATCTTGTTGTGTATCCATTGTTGTTATACATCTATCATTTACTTGCTACAAACACAATCAAAACCATAATAATAAACCCTAGCACAACTCAAGAAGAAAAATATGCAAAGTGTTTGACGAAACACCACACCCAGAAAACACATAAAACCCTCAATGTTCCAAGCAATATTGGTTGGGAACATTACAATTGTATCAAAGAAAATTTTATTCTCCAGCCTGTGATAAACATTGATGATCTAGAGGAGAGATGGATTTTGGAGAAGAGATCATATATTGTAATGAGGAATATTGCGCCCTTAGTGAGACATTCAGGGCTCAAGTAACATTCCAACAATTTGTATCCATCAAAAATCCTAGGTGGAGCAAAGATAAGGTTACACATTGGGTTAAAAGGATGGAAGAAGTCCATTATTAAACCAGCATAGCAAAATAAAACAAGGCCAAAGAAGGAAAATAGGTAGATACATCACTACCATCTAGTATAAGGAAGGAAGCACATATTGAGCCTACACCCATTAGGAGCAGGGAACTTTTCTACAGTTGCAAAGAGCCTTGGGAGCCAGATCACAGATGCAGGGGTAAAGGGAAAGTGTATTACATTGAGGTACACTATGACAGTGATAAGTATGATGAGTATGAGGATGAGGCCTTAGATGCCTCATTATAGAAGTCACGAGACTCTTGCGCATTTGTTGGATAGTTGGATGGACAAGATGATAGTGCATGTTCTTTAGCTTCCCTATCAGAAAGTGTTGAGGACTCAACACCTCAGCATAGTGGTGACACTTGTGAGGATTAAGATGTGTTAGCACCTTGTATGAGGTCATGCGTAGGGGATATTGTTCCTCCCATGGATATGAGTGTGACATAGTCCTTACCTTCTCGAACATTTATGTTAGACATGACACATGAGGATATTAGTGACAATATGGAGGTGGTGCAGGAGCCTTGTGTAGTATTGGAACACAAGGGACATATCTATCTACAGCCCCATGAGGAGAGGCATGTCTTGGATCCAGTTGACTATATGAATACCTATCAATATGAGGAGAGTGAGTCACCTCTTTTGGGGATTCTATTATTTGATCAAGTTGTGGAGATCGATAGCTTGTTGGGATACTCACTTCTAGGACTGGTTTATAGTGATGAGGATACACTCCTGATTGGTCGGGATGACCATATCTCATGTTTGGACACATCTGTATGGGATCCAAGTGCAGATGACATTAGAAGATTGAGCGCTCAAGATGATGCATATGCCCATACAGGATACAGTGTGATTCATATGGGGATAACATTTGGTGATGATGTGCAGTGGCATACAGGAGGACTTAGTAGCAAAGTGGACAGTGGGAAATTCAGTGCCCTATATTTTGAGGAGTGTGTTGTTGGGGATTCCATTGTTGACACTAGAAGTGAGAGGCATGAGGTATCACCTCAACAGGATTGTGATCAAGAGTCACGGCACTTGACAGGATTGTTGAGAGTCACTGAGGACATGATCATGGCATCCACTAGATGCATTGATGATACACACGCATTGGTGGCAAGATATTGTTGGAGGTATTTGATGGCACATGATAGTTCAAATGGGGTACTTTCCATTTATGACTTCCATACACTCAGGGAGAGAGTGACTATGATGAGTCCCAACTACCAGTAGTTATTGATGGATAGGGATTACCTATTGGAGGTTGGCGAGATGCATCACAGGGCACTGAGGGAGAAGGAGATTGAGGTGGAATGACTTAGTCATGAGTTGGTAAGCACACGGGGATTCTTGGAAGGTGCACAAACAACCCTTCAGGAATCAGGGTCCAGATTAGAGAAGCTTCTTGAGGAGCTTGGTCAAGGATCCACTATACCTATCTCAGTAGAGAGACAGATGTTTATTTCAACCACTTCTCCAGAGGTTGTTAGTGGTTGGGTAGAGGAGCACCAGATGATGGAGATGCATGAGGGATACCCAAGATTGTGGATGGCTATGGAGAGATATGACCAGGAGATGCGAGAAGATGTCCAAGTGTCACAGGGACCACCATTCATGGGTAGTTCTGAGACAGTTGGTCATACATATACGCATGGATATTCCAAATCTAGGGGCAGTTACGAGGACACTTCCATTTGTGTTTTAGGATTCGTTGACACCTGTGTAGAGGTTTATCCAGAAGTAGACCTTGGATACGTGATGATGCAGGAGAATATATGAGCTTGCATGATTGTACAGGAGAATATGATGATGAGAGATAGTTCACAGGAACATGTAGAGGTGTACAGTGGGATTCAGGGGAACGTATTGGATTGCAAGGAGGAGACATACTTAGTGGAGCATGGAGACTCCTCTCCCTTGCAGCAGTACATAGTTTTGGGAGATTACCTTCACAGTAGCAGCAGTTATATGAGTGATGATGGAGGGAGAGTGATTGACCAGTGGCTTGTGGAGTTATTGACTGTTGTACCCGATGGTTGGAGTTTAGTGATGAGTACAAGTTATTATACACCAAGGGTGCTAGTGGATGAGCTTTGGGTCAAGTCCTTGGGATTGACCAAAGTCTGTGATACTTTCCAATCTTACATACAATTGCAGTTATTTTTGTTATCCTTCCCTGATATTTTCATCATAGACAACAACATAGGGGAAGATAAATAGTGGTAGGGGACATGGAGAGTTGGTAGGAAAAGACCCCTTGACGAGAGTGACTGGATTATATACAATAGGATAGGAGTGGTACATTCGAGACAGTCATATGAGGCTTGGGGCGTGATCGAGAGCATCCTTAGTCGTGGGACAGAGTATGTTCCAGAAGTGGATACAGGTTCAGATTCTCAGCAGGATGGGGACTGGGAGCAGATATGGATAAATGCTTCTAATGAGGTTTATGAGGTCAATTGGTAGGAGGTATGGTCACAGAAGGTAGTGCCAGGGATATTTAGGACCGTACATGATGTATCTATGGTTGGACAACTTGGCCATTTCAGGAATCGTCAGCAGGACAGAGAGAGATTCTCCTTGGGGGATATCGATGATGATGTCATGAGACACATGGAGGCATGTTTGGTATGTCAGCATCATGATTCAGGGCATGAATCTGTAGCTACCCTTGTTTCAGTGCTAATTTGGGAGAGTATGATAGCTTCTCTCGAACTTAGGGAACTAGAGATATATAGTAGGGCTGACATCGTAGGGTTATTGCAAGAGCATGGGACTCTGTAGACAATAGTTTGGATTGACAGGGAGGACGAGTTTAGTGATTATGGACAGGACAGCATGACTATCAACATACTTCGACCAGAGGTTTACAATTTTGTGGGAACCGAGATACTTGGTATGATACCTTTAGAGCTATGTGATGTAGGATTTGGTTCTCTTCTAGAGCACATGAGGGTTTCAAAGACTTACATGATTGATTATTTCCATTGTTGGGGGAATTTGAGAGAAATTCAAGATGAGTATGCTTTGTGGAAAGATGGATCTCCTTGGTTGAGGATCAGATATATCAACAGATCATCTTCTTGGTTAGCAGGGGATCCAGATTCAGCCAGAGATGATAGTTGGGATATGGTTTTATGTGAGAGACTCCTTGATGGATGGATATTGTATATACTTGTTCTGTTGGTTGGGGGTCTCCAGGGGATTCATGGTGTTGGTATCTTAGAGGACTATACTTCACAAGGAACTACAGTTTGCATCTCAATATGGGATCCAAGGATTGGAGTGCATGGTAGTCCAGAGTTTGATGGGGTCAAGATCCGAGTAGAGTGGTTTCTTGGGGAGTTGACCAAGGATCGAGTGCACATGATCATTCTACTCATCAGGAGAATTTGGGTATCATGTATGGTGAGCACTGGGAGGGGCCATGTCTTGAGGGGAGATTACTACAAGTCATAGAGGTGGATATGGGATCTTGGTATCACATACAGATTGATTCAATCATTTCTTGAGGACAAGAAATATTCTAGCAGGGAGGACTATAATGTCCCCATTTTTGGACATTATTGTGTTATAGAGTGTTATGCCTACTAGAGTAGCCAGATGGGGGGACAACGAGTTCAAGAGATATTGAGGGGTTTTATTGGTCCCAACTTGTATCGTTCACCATATTTAATCATCGGGATCCATTATGCATAGCTTAGCTTTAGTTTTGTTGCATTCCAACGATTTCCATAATTTGGAGTTATTATGGGTCATATTTTAATTAATTTCACTAAGAAGGTCATTTTGGGCATGATACTTGGAGAAACCTATTAATGTAATAGCTCATCGGAATTGGGAGGAAGAGCACTATAGGATTAGATGATGAGAAGTGACTTTCAATAGCCGGAGAAGCCATAGGGACGAATAAATCACTTTTCATAGATAAAAAGGCTAATTAATTAATAAAGTGATTTAATTAAGGAATAATAAAAATAAAATAAAAGTCACTTGGAGAGAAAAGGTGAACAAGGGGTATAAAAGAGAGATTAGGGGCGCAACTCAAGAAGACAAATTTGCAAAGTGTCCAACGAAACACCACACCCAAAAAACACATAAAACCCTCAATGTTCCAAGCAATATTGGTTGGGAACATTATACATCTCTAGAGTAAAACTCATCCACTGATAATTTTCTAGTTTGAAGGTCACGGGCAATCCAAATACCAAATTGGTGTATGAGACCCCCTTGTTTGTGGGACAAGGGAACCTCTCCACACAGGGATTTAACTATTAAATTATACGGAGGTGTATATACCCTGGCCCCCTCTGGATTTGAACCTGTGACCTTTGAGAAGGAAACACGTGTTCTTAACCATTAAGTACACTCAGGTTGTACATAGATCATTAGGTCCAAATCCACTTTAACATACCATAATAAAATTGAATAATTATAGAGATCAAAAGTTGTGCCTGTGGTTGAGACACAATCTTAATGTTACGCAACTTCCTATATTAAGTTTCACTCTTAGATGTCATAAAAGTTTTCAACGAACAAGAAGCTTCTTAGCAGCTATCTCACACAATCTTTGCACTTTTCATTTGTAAACAACTACATTTATCAGTAAGATCCTTCGAGGCTTTGTTCTAAGATTGACTATGGAGATGTCATCAGGGAATCTAATCTCAGGTTGAAACTCTTACCTACATATATACGGAAGTGACCAAGCTAATGGGAAGAATCCTTGGATTGTGTTGATTTGTAATATAACTTGAATATTAACTTATGTCACCTCCTTGTGAAAAGGTTTGAGAGGTATATACGTCATAATTTGGTTTCCTTGGGAAATAAATTGAAGGAGCAAGTATTCCAAAACTAAATCCTTTAATGAAATGGGTGTTCTAAGTATATAACATATAATCATTTGTACTTGTTATCCCCTATCCTAGGGATAAATAAGGAGATCATGTCTCGAGGCCCACGGGTCCTAGACATGAAGTGTCAAGAGTTAGATGACTTGAGCATGGCTTCGGAGGGCCCCTCTTTTCTTCAATGCAGCTCATTTATCAACAACAACAGTATTCATCCCACCAACCTGGTCCCGAAGTAGCAGTAATTCTTTCTCCACGATGTAATGAGTTTGGGTATCATGGTATGTGTCACTCTGATTATTGAAACACTTGAATATGTTGCATTGAATTCTCCTTCATTTCATAATGTTTGCTTGGAAATTATTCTCTTTAACTTGTTCATACATGGAAGGGTGACATGATGCCCTAGTAAGTTGATCTCCCTTTAGGATGGGTTGCCACTGGGTGGGTATATGAAAGGTCATCTTCCATTCCCTCCATACTTACCACTTTCCATCCTTACTCCTCTCATGTTCCGCTACCTTTGTTCAGGCATTGGGTTTGCCACACTAGGAAGGGTTGTACCTTGCCTTGTGGTAAGAAAGGGCTAAAGGCCTAGAGGGTAAAAGTAGCTGGCAAGAGTTAAAAGACAAAATGAAACCTTTGAGATGCTTCACCCAAGGATTCTCGAGAAAGCAGTAAAAGGCTTCTCAGTAAAAAAAAGGGAACCTGTAAGATAAATAAACACTCAAGGTATTAGTTGGTGGATGGGAGGTCTCATCATGAGCCATCCTATTATGACCATGGGCATGTAGCAGTATGACAGTACCATCTATCTGGTCACTAAACCAGGGTAGTGGCTCTTGGTGGCACAACCAAGAGAAAGGGGGTCTCATCACGATCCAACCTTCTCATCTCCGTGAAATTTTTGTGGGTAACGTTGTCACCAAGCCAAGACAATGTCCCTCGGCTCTTCCCTTGAAGCATAAAAGAAAAAGATAAAAAAAACAATAAAACTAAGAATAAAAGGCATTGAATGGGCTAGGAAAGAATGACATCTATGACAAGGTGCATCTCGCCTTCTTCAAAGGCACCAAGGGTAAGATCTACATTTCACTGTTATCACTACACCCCATTCCCAAACACTTCCCCCCATGCCACCTCACACACACTTACATGACCTAGATTAGTTCTCACCTAGGAAACACCCAAAAATTAAGGAGAATTGTCCCAATAGAACACCCTGAGGCCTTCTCCAAACCTGACTTGTTAAACTGCATAATTTCTTTGAGCATTTGTCTGGGTAAAGGAGGGTTTGGTGCACATGTTTGGGTAATTTGATTATTAGATGTGATTGATGTTGCTATGATCCTTGTGACTTATGAACCCCTCGAGGGCGTACTTGTTTTTGTTGTGGGACTTTCCCCGGTGGATAGGTACACGTGGGGGAATGATTAGCTCAGACCTCCATGGGGCTGAAAGCCCACTGATGGATGTTGTGATCCCAACCAGGGGCAGAGAGACATCAGAGACTTGCACCAGAAAGAAAGAAGGACGTTTCCCTTAAAGACACTCTAGCAGACCTAGACTGAGGGGGGTTCTTGCTCTTCCACCTAGACGTTGACCCTTGAGATCCCATAACGTCATCATTATGACCCTAGACATCATCTAAAGCTAGGGTTTTCATTTATGAGGGTAATTGTGTGCTTGTTGGCACGTGTGGCATCATTTAGGGCCTTTGGAGGCCAAACGTTATGCATATGAGGCCCAACGTTCCACCCTAGGAGATCAATGTCACCCTAGAAGGGCATGACGTCCCCCTTGGAAATGATTTCAGGGTTTAATTACTTTCATTTATGTAAAAACTAGATTTTTGATGTAATTTGGCCAGGTCAGCGTTTTTACGACCTAATTTTAATTAAAGGTCATTGATACTATATAAATAGAGAGAAATTACTCTCATTTTTTCATTGTCATTCATCACACAAGTAGTGTGGTCTGGAATTCGGCCCTCTTTAAGGGTTATTGGCTGAAATAACTAGTGTGCAACTTCTTGGAGAGGCAATTTTTGGTGTATTTTGGCTATTTCTCATTGTGGAAGATCTTCAACTAGGGTTTGTCTTGAATATTCTTGGTGAAGTAAGTAGAGAATCTGCAATTTTTTTATGTAATGAATACTTGTAGTAAATTTTACTTGGTTCATGTTAAATATTATGAAATTGCTTGCTTAAACCCTAAGAGAGAAACATAAGTTACTTATTTCTCTCTATAGTTTTCCACTTGTTTATATTTCTGAAGTGCACCTTATTTAAGAAGTAGCTACTAGAGCCCTAAAGAGCTAGCTCTCTAGTAGTGTTACTATACTTTCCTATTGCATATGTTCTTTCAATAGTCTAAGGAAGGGAAAAATTGCTAGGGCCTAAGATCCCTTACTTTATAGAAAATTCCTCCCTGGGACTTGGATGCTTGAGGCCTTGGGTAGCCAACACCTCCTCCATTCATCCCTTCCCCTTTGACAAAGATTATCATTGCTACTTTGCTCCAAGTTTTTATGTTGCTATTGTTACTCCATAAACCCTAAAAGGCACTAGTCTACTCATTATAGTGGATGATTAATCAAACAAACATTTAAATCTCTCTCCTTGAAGATTTTGCTAACATTTATTAACTCTAAACTAGACTAACTCCCTAACTAACTTGTTGTTGTTGCAAAACATTGTTACAACCATACTAATTCAAGCCAAATTGTCGCATTCACCTACATAACTCACACTTACATCATCCGAAAATCACTTGTGACAATTTCCAGTCAATCTACTAGATAAGTGTCGAGTTTGCATGGTGTTTTCTTGCACTTTTGACCACTAGAACTTGTTGATGTTGCAATAGATTGTTACGGCCATCTAACTGCAGAAAATTCTCTGCAAATGTGACTTATTATGCTAGCTATACATTGCCAAATTTGTTTGTGACAACTTATTATCATTTTTCTAGGTAAATGATATTTTTTCTTGTCTTTTTCAAGCAATTTTAAGACATAATTTGTGTGGCTATTATAAAATATTAGTTGTTGTTATAAATTGTTGCATTGTTGCAAATTCATATCAGCTAGCTCATTTTTTGAAGGTTCGTGGTTTTAAGAAGCACTAACATCACATTTTTGTACTTGTAAGTTGTTATATTTTCTTGTTGTCTTGTTCTGGGCAGGTACAATCCATTTTACCTTTTGCTTCATCTATAAAAATCCATAAGAAACTTCTGAATCGAGTGACCAGTGAGAGGGGGATTTTCTTGCATCCATGCCTTAGTTATCAACCCCTTTAGGTCATTGGGGACATCTCCCCTAGGGTACTTTGACATACTCCTAAATAGAAAAGGGTTTCCTATTAAGGTGACAGTGATAGGTCACCCCCTATTACACCAATATTGCATCCACTTGCCTTGAGCTTTGGGAAAGTACATATTGTACGATAACATTTTGGCACCGTTGTCGGGGAACACTGAGTCAATATTCCTCAATGACACTTTTTCGGTAAGCCTTCCCTCAAAGCCTTTATCTTACAAATCTTACCTGGCAACTCCACTGAGGGTGATCCCCTCATCCCTTTGATATTTCAAGAAGATTTTGGCAACTCCACTTATGAAGACCCGTAGTGGACTTTAGTATACATATTATTATCATTTAGTTCATGTTGTCCTTGTGGCCCATCCTAAATGGCCTTCCGAAGAAATCTTTGACCCTCTAGACTTAGAAAATATCCAAGGAGGATTACACGATCTCCTGAAAGATGCAGATTCTTGGATACCCACATTTGTAGGAGAAATTGGGGCCATTGGTAACACACATTGGACTAAATTTTGTGAGAGTTACGAGTTCCATCTAGAGGGGAAGGAACATCCTGACACTTTTATGAGACTTTGTTTGGCTTCTCTCACTAGGGATGCCATAAAATGGAGCATGAAACTCCCAAGAAAAAGTCTCAAAACTCGTGAAGATTTAGAACAAGTTTTCCTAAAAAGATGGGGTGTGATTGAAAATATGGCTTCCCTTTATGCCCGATACATAAAAATTTACAAACAAGATAACAAAGATGTTAGGGAGTTTAATGATAGGTTTAACACCTTGCTTAGTCGAATTGAGTCCAAATTTCATCCAGATAGATCCATCCTCCAACAATATTTAAATTCCTTCAAAGGAGAATTCCATTTTACCCTCGGGAACCGATTTCCTACAAACCTCGAGGAAGCACAAGACGTTGCTTGCCAGATTGAAGAAAATCTTAGGTTGAATAATTCCATTTCTCAAGTCAACCTTTTGAACAACCAAGATGACATCTTAGGGTTCAATGAGGAAAGAATGGAATAACGAGAGCATGACCTCCCAAAGACTCTAGAGTTAGAGAATGACATTGAACTAAATGCTTTCCCTAGAAAATGGAGCATGGGATTTTCAAACATGGAAGATGCCTTCATCTTTTCACAACAACATGAGCCCCCTGAGAATTTAAGTCCTCCTCAAGATGCCTTTGAATATTTGGAGGCTGAGGAAGAAGACATTGAATTCTTATCTTCACAAATCACTGAGGGAGGTGACTTTGAAGAAGAATCCCCCATTTTCTTTCATGTTGGAAGCATGGGAACAAAATACGGTGAACCCGCACCTTTTTATGTTACCCTCTAGATCAATGATTTCCTTCTCCATAATTGTGTTTTTGACCCAGATTGTTAAGATCCTGAATAGATCTACAAATATAATCACCACAAATACTGAATACAAAATAGATCCATAGAGCAAGATAGAAGAAATCACACTTTATTAAGAACCTGATACCACTTGTTAAGAACCTGAATATAAAAGCACCACAATAGATATAGAAAAACAATATAGAAAAACACAACTTTATTATATCAAACCCTTGAGGTAGGGCAACACCATACAATGGATCCTATTATAGAAGGGATCCTCTCCTGTTCACTTGCCTCTTCGAGGGGGCATCCTCCTATTGAGCTAC
>JZKD02S1808352.1:375744-391306 GCA_000966675.3 Picea glauca
ATTTATTATATCTAACTACCATAGTGGGCCTTATTTAATAATATAGTGGACCTAGTCCACCTTACATTGAATGACCTCCACTATTATCACTATGGGCCCTCTAGCTCGGATACCACTTGTTAAGATCTTGAATAGATCTACAAATATAATCACCACAAATACTGAATACAAAATAAATCCATAGAGCAAGATAGAAGAAATCACACTTTATTAAGAACCTGATACCACTTGTTAAGAACATGAATATAAAATCACCACAATAGATATAGAAGAACAATATAGAAAAACACAACTTTATTATATCAAACCCTTGAGGTAGGGCAACACCATACAATGGATCCTATTATGGAAGGTATTCTCTCCTGTTCACTTGCTTCTTCGAGGGGGCATCCTCCTATTGAGCTACCACTCCAAATACAATACTTCTTTTCATGTCTAATTACATTGCTTGAACTCATTTATATAGTGCTACCATCACCTAAGAACATTCTAGAGGAGGAATCTTCTAGAAGTAGAACCTTCTAATAAGTCCTCTTACATTTATTATATCTAATTACCCATTAATTATATATAACTACCATAGTGGGCCTTATTTAATAATATAGTGGACTTAGTCCACCTTACATTGAATGACCTCCACTATTATCACTATGGGCCCTCTGGCCCCCCCCCACTACCTCTCTAGCTACCTTACACGGATGCTCCTACAAACATTATGAATGAAAGGGTTATGCACCAACTAGGTATTAATATATCACAACCAAATACACAAGATGGTTTTACATAAGGTATTATCAAAGACCTGGGTGTTTCCTTCCATTCTTTCCCTGATGTCTCTTTCAATATCGATGTAATAGTGATAGACACATTAAGTAGTTGGGGGATTTTACTCTGCAAAGACTTGGTAGAAAAACTAGATGGAAGTTTCCAAGACCAAGGATCCAAAGCTATTATACCCCATCCCGAAGGAGGATTTTTCACCCTTCACAAGGAATCCATCACGGGATGCCTCATTGAAGCTTCTGAAGAACCCCATGATCAACTCCTTTGTGTGAATAATGGGGTAGAAAGTTGGTTTGTTCAAGAAGGAAACTTCAAGGATGAACTTGGCAAAACACCTGAAGGAATATGGACCTTAGAATTTGATTGTGCTCATTCGAGTTTTGGCTCAGGGGCAGGCATTGTCCTGACTTTCCCTTCTAAGGAAACTTTCTATTACTCCTATAGACTTGAATATCATTGCACGAACAACGTTTCCGAATACGAGGCTTTGATTATAGGTCTTAACCTAGCTATTGATAGGGGTATAACGCACTTGAGGGTTATAGGAGATTCAAACCTGGTAGTATCACAAGTTTTGCTAAACTTTTCCACAAAGAATGAGAGACTAAAAAAGTACTGAGACTTTGCAAGGTCTGTTGCAAAATCCTTTGAAGTAGTATCAATCGAAGTAGTTCCTAGAGAGGAAAATTATGTACCATATGCTTTGGTTGTATCAGAATCTACATTTCAACCTTGTGAGGGTCCCCTCCAGAAATTGTGCAAAATGGAGATTCTATTTAGACCATCGATCCCTAATAGCTTAGAACATTGGTAAGTTTTTGAAGATGATAGTCAAATCCTTAGATTCATGGAAAATAGTAGAGAATTCACCAATTCACAAGTAAACTTTCTAGTTGATTCCATGGACCTTGACGTAGTAAATTTTCAAAATAACACTTTGCCAAAATGGTGCATTCCTTTAGAACAACTCTTTGATAGACATGATGTTTACAAAGGAAAAAAACCCCAAACAACAAACAGACAAAGTATTAGAATTCAACATTGGCACCGAGATGGATCCAAGGATGGTAAAGATAGGGGAGGGTACCACAGAAGAAGAGAGAAACGAAATACTTTACCTCATTAGAGAATTTAAGGATACCTTTGCTTGGACTTGTGATGACTTGAGGGCTTATAAGGGTGATGTCATCCAACATGTTATACCCTTGGAAGAGGGAGCCAAACCTTTCCGACAAAAACTAAGGCATATTAACCCTAAGTTGGTGAACTAAATACAAAAGGAACTTTAGAAGATGGTAGATGTTGGTATCATGGCCCCCATTAGATATACATCGTGGATGTCTAATTTGGTAGTTGTATGAAAGAAGAGTGGTGACATTCGCCTATGTGTTGATTTTCTAAACCTTAACTAGCTATCTTTGAAAGACAATTACCCCCTCCCAAATATGAAACAATTACTACAAAGGGTCACCGGGGCAAGCATGATGTCCATGTTGGATGGATTTTCTGGATAAAATCAAGTGTTACTCAAAAGAGAAGATCAACTCAAAACAACATTTACCAAACCATGGGGAACATTCATGTATTTGAGAATGTCATTTGGCCTTATGAATGCGGGTCCAACCTTTCAAAGAGAAATATACTTTTCTTTTAGGGATCTTATCCATAAAATTATAGAAATTTACCAAGACGATCTCACAGTTGTGTCAAAAGAAAGAAAAGACCACATCTCACACCTCAAAATTGTTTTTGAAAGGTGTAGGAAATATGGTATTTCCTTGAACCCTAAAAATTCTATTTCCAGGATAGATAGGGGAAAGTTATTGGGACACATAGTTTCAAAAGGAGGAATTTCTGTAGACCCGGAGAGGATCCAATCTATCAAAAGTGTACGCCCCCTTCCTAACAAAAAGGCCCTACAATCATTCTTTGGGAAAATAATTTTCATTCGAAGACTTGTCCCAAATTTTGTCGAAAGAATAAAACCCATGAGTGCCTTACTTAAAAAGGACATAGAATTCAAGTGGGATGACAAAGCTCTTCAATATTTTGAAGATATAAAAAACACCATCTTCCAAGCCCTAGTTCTGATTAGTCCTGATTATTCGCGAGATTTCATGATATTCTCTTTCGCTTCTCAAGACACTATTGCAGGTGTCTTATTGCAAAAATATGTTGATGACCACGAACACCCTATTGCATTCATGAGTAAAGTCCTTATGGATTCAAAGTTGAATTATTCGATTACTGAAAAGCAAGCTTATGCTTTGGTGAAATCCCTCAAGCATTTTAGAAACTATGTGAGCTATAACAAGATTAAGGCTTATGTCCCTTACCCAGCTGTTAGAAAAAAATAGGATTGCGGAGCAATAAAATAAAACAAATCCGTAAATAAAACATAGAAGATACACAATACAATAGAGACCCATATATACGTGGTTCACCCAGTGTGGGCTACGTTCACCAGAGAAATTGGCAGGTCCTTCCTTTATTATTATCCAATAAATGAAGGGATACAACCTACAGTACACCCATTGTAACTTCCTCTCTTTTTTCCTCACAGTCTCCTCTCTCAGAATACAATATTCGCAATGATACATAGTCGCAATACATTTACCTCATAAAAGAGGGTTTCCTTCTAGGGAAAAAAAACCCTAACATAAATTCTACCATCAGATATGTGACCTTATAATGAACGGTTCATATTTACTATGAAATTACAATATACATTTACAAGGAAATTTTTCCTTCGGGGGCTTCGCCCCCAAACCCCCGTCGGAAGTCTTCTTGCCCCCGGACCCTACAGGAGGGGAAAGCCCCCCTGCACTCCCCAGGGTGGAGGAGTGTACATTCTTTCGAGGTGTAAATTCTTCATGGGGTATAAACATGGTTGAAAACATAGGCCTCTAAATTAGGAAGATAATTAGGCTCCACAACCAACAATCTCCCACTTGGAGATTGATCTCAACAACTCCATCATTGTTGTATCTATTAGACTATGATCATTTTAGGACCTGAAAAATTTCTCATCTTCACCTTCATGCTTGAACACCAACTGAAACTGAGAAGGAACTCAGTTTTTCCTTGGTTACTCCCTGTGTTAACATATCTGCAGGATTTTGGCTAGTGTGTATCTTTTCCAACTTCAAATGTCCATCTTCCAAGATGGATCGTATGAAATGGTACCTAAGTTGTATATGTTTACTCTTCGAATGGAAGGTTGAGTTCTTTGCAAAATGAATGGCACTCTCATTGTCACAGTACAACCTGTTATTCTCCTTCTTCTTTCCCAATTCCTCCATAAACCTCTGTAACCAAATCATGTCTTTAATAGCCTATGTAGCAGCAACATACTCTACTTCTGTTGTTGAAAGTGCAACAACCTTTTGCAGTTTCGAAATCCAACTTATTGTTATTCCACCTATAGTAAAATCATACCTTGTGGTTCTCCTCCTGCTATATTTATCACCTGTCATATCTGAATCAACATATCCTTGAAGAACAGTGTATGAACCTCCAAAACATAATGCATGAGTAACAATACATATCAAATACCTGAGAATCCACTTTACTACCTCCCAATGTTCTTTACCTAGATTGTTCATATACATGCTCACAACTCCCATTGCATATGTAATATCTGGTCTTGTGCAAACCATCGCATACATCAAGATGCCAACTGTTGATGAATAAGGGACCCTAGACATGTATTATATCTCCTCTTGTGTTTTGGAACAAATTTCCTTGATTAATTTGAAATGGTTGACCAAAGGTGTACTAACTCATTTTGCATTTTGCATTATAAACCTCTCCAACACCTTCTCTATGTACTCACCCTGAGACAATGTCAATTTGTGATTTTTCTTGTCTCTTGTTATTCTCATACAAAGGATTTTATTTGTGGCACTCAAATCCTTCATCGCAAATGAATTAGCTAATTTATTCTTGAGCACATTTATATCGTGCATATTAGACCCTGCAACAAGCATGTCATCTACATACAATAGCAAGATAATATAGCTTTCATTTTCTATCTTTTTTAAATAAACACAGTGATCAGAATGGCATCTATTATAACCTTGTTTTGTCATAAACCTGTCAAACTTCAAATACCACTGCCTTGGAGCTTGCTTTAGGCCATACAAACTCTTCTTCAATCTGCATACCAAATTTTCCTTCTCTTTGACCTCATACCCCTGTGATTGCTACATATAAATATCTTCCTCAAAATCCCCATGGAGAAAAGTTGTTTTTTTTATCTAATTGTTCAAGATGTAAATCTTCTACTGCCACAAGACTTAAAATAGTCCTAATTGAAGATATTTTAACAATAGGAGAAAATATTTCATCAAAATCTATACCTTTCTTTTGTGCAAACCCCTTTACAACAAGTCTAGCCTTGTATCGTTTTTTTCCTCCATCTTCTTCCTTCAACCTGAAAACTCATTTATTTTGTAATGATATTTTTCTTGTCAGCAACTAAACCAAATCCCAAGTCTGGTTATTTACCAGAGAATCCATTTCCTCTTTCATTCCTTGCTCCCACTTTTTTTTTTGTGTCTACCTGCATTGCATATTCATAACATTTTGGTTCACCAAAATCGGTCAACAGTAAATAATACAATGAAGGAAAGTATCATTCAGGGAGTCTACTTAACCTAGTAGAGATTCTAACAACACTTGTAGGATTTTGAGATACATGTTGTTCCTATTGTTGTACATTTTAATTTTTGGGTGCCTTTGGAATTTGTTTTTCAGTGATCTCATCAAGCACTGTGTATTTTGTTTCCTATTTCTTTCCCTGCAACCGATCTTTGTACATAACCTTCTCATTGAATATGACATCTCTACTTCTAATGATTTTGTGATTTTCATATTCCTATCAGCGATAACCATAATCATTAACATCGTATCCAATAAAGGTACACTTCTTGGATTTTGCATCAAGCTTTGTTCTATTTTTTTTATCAATATGAACAAATGTTTCACAACCGAAAGTCTTCAAAAAAGAATAGTTTACCTTTTTATCTATCCATGTTTCCTCTAGAATTATACCATCCAAAGAGCTTGAAGGTCCTCTATTTATTAAATAAACAACAGTTTCTACAACATTTGCCTAGAGCTATAAGGGAAAACCAACATGCAATCTCACACTCCTTGCACGCTTCATGATTGTCATGTTCATCATTTTTGACACACCATTTTCTTGTGTTGCTCCTGAAATTGTCTTCTCTCTACGAATATCATGGTATGAAAAGTAATCATCAAACTCATTGTTGCAATATTCACCTCCATTGTCTGATCTGAGACACTTCAACATTTTTCCTGTCTCATTCTCAACCAAAGCTTTCCATTTCTTAAAAGTATCAAAAACATCATATTTTTGTCGAATGCAATAAACCCAAGTTTTTTTAGTTGCATCATCAATAAAAGTAACATAATAACGAGAGCCACCAAGAGATGATACATGAGCTGGTCCCCATACATCTGTATGCACAAGATCTAACCTTTCACTCTTCTTTTCTTTTCTGACTCTAAAAAATCTTATTCTCTTATGTTTTCCATAAACACAATTCTCACATAAATCCAAATCAATTTGTTTAAGATCTGGCAACAGATTTCTTTTGTGAAGTATCTGCATCTCATTCTCACTCATGTGTCCAAACCTATGATTCCACAGTGTTGTATCCACTCATGTAGAAGCTAAAGAGATAGAAGAGTCAGCATTACCAGTACATAAATACAATGTACCTACCTTCTCTCATTTTGCTATTACCAATGATCGTTTGGTGACCTTCCACACCTTATCTGTAAATATGGATATACAACCTTCACTTGCCAACTGCCCTGTTGAAATCATTTTTCCTTAGATCTGAAACATGTCTTACCTCTTTCAACAACCATTGGTTTCCATTCCTTTTCTTTATTTTACCTTTCTCATTCTAACAATTTTGCATGGTGCATCATCACCCAAATGAACTTGTCCAAAATCACCTTGAACATAATCTAGAAAATGTTTCCTATGGGATGTGGCATGAAATGAAGCCCTTGAATCCACTACCCAAGACTTAGAAATATTATCTACAGAAAGAATCAAAGCATCTTGTAACACATCACCTGTAACATTTGCTTCCTGATTTTTCTCTTGTTGTCCATCTCTTTGTTTCTTTGGAGCTCTGCAGTATTTCTTTAGATGTCCTTTCTTTCCACAATTCCAACACTCTATCTTTCCAAGTTTGTATTTCGATCTTCCCTTCCTAGAATTCTCGCGGTTCCTTGAGCCCTTTCCTCTATCCTTTTGTCTTCCCATGTTCTCCATGTTTAACGCATTACATGATGTATCACCTATGTTTTTCCGTCGCATTTCCTCGCTAAGGATAACACCAACAACATCATCAAATTTTGGAGTGTTTGAACCAGAGATAGTGTTACTTACAGCCATGACCAAGCCATTCTAGCTTTCTAGCAATGAGCACAAGATTAGAAGAGTCGTGACCTCATCATCAAAGTCCACTTTTACAGAACTTAGTTGATTAGTAACCGTATTAAATTCATTTAAATGATATGCAACAGACCCACCTTTTGACATATTCATATTAAATAATCTCTCTTCATTAGAAATACCTTATAGGATGTCGAGGGTTTTTCATACAGTTTATCCAATGCATCCATTAGCTCCTTCGTTGTCTTTTCTTTCGAAATATTGAAATCCACTTACATTGCCAAGCTCAATTGTATCGTTCCTAGTGTTTTTATGTCAAGAACCTCCCATTCTTCATCCTTCATGGTCGTCAACTTCTTTGTTATTCCACCCAATGGTAGAAATAGATCCTTTTGATATAAATTATCTTCCATCTGCATCTTCCATAACTTGTAGTTTTGGCCGTTAAATTTCTCAACCCTAAAATTTCCATCTTCCACCATTTCTCCCACTCAAACCAGGGACCCTCTTTTCCTGCGAGTTACCTTTCACTATGATACCAATAGTTAGAAAAAACAGGATCGCAAATCAATAAAAAAAAACAAATGCGGAAATAAAACACAGAAGATACACAATATAACAGAGACATATATATACGTGGGTCACCCAGTGTGGGCTACGTCCACCAGAGAAATTGACAGGTCCTTCCTTTATTATTATCCAGCAAATGAAGAGATGCAACCTATAGCACACTCGTTGTAACATCATCTTCTTTTTTCTCACAGTTTCCTCTCTCATAATACAATATTCGCAATGATACATAGTTGCAATACATTTCCCTCATAAAAGAGGTTTGTCTTCTAGGGAAAAAAAACCCTAACATAACTTCTATCGTCATATCTGCGACTTTATATGAACGGTTCAGATTTACTATGAAATTACAATATACATTTACAAGGAAATTTTTCTTTCGGGGGCCTGCTTTCCCTCGGACCCCGCAGGAGGGGAAAGATCCCCCTTTACTCCCCCGCGTGGAGTGTACATTCTTCTAGGGTGTAAATTCTTCATGGGGTATAAACATGGCTAAAAACAAAGGCCTCTAAATTAGGAAGATAATCGGGCTCCACAACCAACACCAGTAATGAAGGATGTCTTGTCACAACAAGATCGTATGGGTACTAGGGGTAAGTGGGCTTCCAAGATCCAAGAATATGAATTAGATATAAAACCCACCAATATTGTGAAGGGACAAGGGTTAGCTCAAATGTTGACTGATAGCAACGAAGAAACTATACAAATGGGAGAAAACGAACAAGTGAATGTGGTGGTGAGTGAACTAGAACACGATGAATGGTATTCCGACATAATATATTACCTCAAGAACTTATCATGCTCAGACCATCTAGTGGACTATAAAAGAAGAGCTCTAAGACTCAAAGCTATGAAATATTGTTTAACTAAGGATGGTCTTGGTTGGAAGTACCCAGACAGATTTCTCCTTAGATGTGTGAAAAAAGATGAGGCCAACAAATTACTGAAGGAATTACACTCTAGTATTGTGGGGGACACTTCGTTGCTCGTACTACCGCACACAAGATCTTGAGAGTCATATATTATTGACCAACATTGTTTGTTGATACTCACTGATATGTCCACTCATGCCATCCTTGCCAATACTTTGTGGGTAAACAGAAACTCCCTGCACAACCTTTGAAACCCGTGGTGGTAGTGGGGTTTGGACTTAGCGGTGATTTTAAAGATAATTCAAGTAATGGTTACCGATGGATTTTGACCGCCACAGATTATTTTACCAGGTGGGTAGAATCTATTCCCACAAAGAAAGCTACTAAGGAGGTGGAACTTTTTGGAAGAAAGAATCATAACGAGATTTGGGGTACCATCCAAAATCACCACTGACAATGCCAAAGCTTTTATCTCCCTTGCCTTAGAAAAAAATAAATTTAAGTACGGAATCATTCTATATCATTCGTCAAACTACTACCCTTAGGAGAATGGTTTGGCAGAATCAAGCAATAAGAACCTCATGAATATCATTAAGAAGGTTGTGGGAGAAAACAAGAAGGCATGGGATAGTAAGATCAAGTATGCCCTGTGGGCGGATCGAATAACAACAAAGACCTCAACAAGAAAAACCATGTTTGAGCTAGTATATGGGTTGGAAGCTAAACTACCTATGAATCTCCAAATCACCATCCTTTGTTTTGCTTAGCAATACACCACAAAAGAGGAATTAATCCAAGGACGAATTTACTATTTAGTGGAGTTGGATGAATCCAGGAGGGTTGCCTTAAGTCAGATGGAGAAGATTCAAGATAAAGTTAAGAACACCTTCGATCACAAAGAAAAAGAAAGAGATTTCATAGAAGAGGACTTAGTGTTATTATGGGATAAGAGAACGGAGAAACATGGTATGCACAAGAAGTTGGATGGATTATGGACAGGTCCCTACAAAATGATGAGTCAAACGGGAACAAACTCTTTTAACTTAACAACACTTGAAGGAGAAGCTTTGAAATTGCCAGTGAATTCTATACACATCAAGCGCTACTTCTCACCAACAACATGACACGTAAGTACAGGTAAGTTAGATTAGGTAGGCATTTGCATACATTGTATATACCATTTTCATATGATGCTACTATAATATAGTATCATTTTTGTTTTCCTTCATTATGTATATATGCATGCTTATCTTCATTTTATTATATCATATATGAGTGAGGGGTGATATCACCACCTTGAGGACTACTGATGTATTTTTTTGAGATCTAGCAGACACAAGTCATACCAGAGATGTTGAGGTCCTCATGCACTCTACGGCGAGCACATGTCCCCGAGTTGGAGCCAGATGTTATCCCCTATCCTAGGGATAACTAAGGAGATCATGTATCGAGGCCCACAGGTCCTAGACATGGAGTGTCAAGAGTCGGATGACTTGAGCATGGCCCTAGAGGGCCCCTCTTTTATTCAGTGCATCCCATCTATCAGCAGTAGCAGTATCCATCCCACCAGCCTGGTCCTGAAGTAGCAGTAAGTCTTGCTCCATGAGGTAATGAGTCTGGGTATCATGGTATGTGTCACTCTGATTATTGAAACACTTGAATATGTTGCACTGAATTCTCCTTCATTTCATAATTTTTTCTTGGAAATTATGCTCTTTAACTTGTTCATACCTGGAAAGGTGACATGATGCCCTAGTAAGTTGATCTCCCTTTAGGATGGGTTTCCACTAGGTGGGTCTATGAAAGGTCATCATCCATTCCCTCCATACTTACCACTTTCCATCCTTACTCCTCTCATGTTCCCCTACCTTTATTCTAGCATTGGGTTTGCCACACTAGGAAGGGTTGTACCTTGCCTTGTGGGAAGAAGGGGCTAAAGGCCCAGAGGGTAAAAGTAGTTGGCAAGATTTAAAAGCCAAAATGAAACCTTTAAGATGCTTCGCCAAGGGATTCTCGAGAAAGTAGTAAAAGGATTCTCAGTAAAAAAAGGGAAACTATAATATAAATAAACACTCAAGGTATTATTTGGTGGATGGGAGGTCTCATCATGAGCTGGCCTATTATGACCATGGGCATGTAGTGGTATGACACTACCATATATTTGGTCACCAAATCAGGGTAGTGACTCTTGGTGGCGCGACCAAGAGAAATGGGGTCTCATCACGAGTCATCATTCTCATCTTCATGAAATTCTTATGGGTAACGTTGTCACCTCTAGTCACCAAGCAAGGATAGTGTCCCTCATCTCTTCCCTTGAAGCAAAAAAGAAAAAGATAAAAACACAATAAAACTAAGAATAAAAGGCATTGAATGGGTTAGGAAAGAATGGAATCTATTGTTAAAGTTTCAGCCATTATTAGGTTAATTTTCAATTTACTGGATAATTATAGCATAGATAGGATCACTAAGAGAAACACAATCACAAGATACACAACATTTATCCTGGGAAACCCTCAAGGGGAAGAAAACCCAACAAAAATTCTTTACTATAGATTCAATAACCAAGTACATCTCCAAAATAACGCTCTCTCTACGAGAGACAAACTACCATGATGCTAGACCAGAAAATAACCAAGACAATAAACCAAACATTAGAGAATATCCTCTCCCAAGCAATGCGCCTCTCTCTCTTCCTTCTTTCGGCAACTACAACTTCCTTCGATACTTGCGCACTATATGAGTGAGCTGAGTGAGTGAACAAATGAGTGGTTGGCTTCCTTTATTTATAGAAACTGGAAAGCGTTGAAAGGAGGTGTCTTTTCACTGGCAGGGCCAATTTATCTTTCTAGGTGGTTATAACCACTTTAAATTTCCTGGGGGCCGACTTGTCTTTCTAGGTGGTTAGAACCACTTTAATTTTCCTGGGGGATGACTTCTTAATTTGCATATTACAATTAGGGTTTAACCAATCTGCAAAAGGGGATTTGGTCAATTACAATGCCTGACGTGATCAATCCACAAAAGGGGATTGATATAATCAATAATATATATTTTATCTTTTACTTTATCCACAAAAGGGGATAAGAATATTCTTTGCAGTTACACAATATTTTAACACTCCCTCTTAATAAGAAGGATATTCTTTATCTTTTGACAGGTCACTGGATGTCATCATCAACTGAACAATATCATCTGGGCAATATCATCAACTGGATAATTATCATCAACTAGACAACAACATCAATTGGATAACATCATCAACTGGGAAACATCATCAATTGGGTAACAGCATCAACTGGATAACAGGAGGCATCAATATAATCCACTTGGTGATGTGGCATCACGATCACTGACTGGTTTTCCATGAATCCATATTAAAGAAGTTTTGTTATCTTTATCTTCGTGCAAAATATACTCTTTCTTTCTTTCATCTTCATGCAGAAGATACTCTTTCTTATCTTCATAAAGAAGACATCTTATCTTCACACAGAAGATATTCTATGAGTTTTTCCATTCCTTTTATGTTCTCCCTTCTCTTGTACTCATCTATCTCACCCATCCACTAGGGAGGACTACTACCATAGATTCACTCCTAGTCATCCCACATGAACTAGAGAAGCTAAGATGCTAGCCTAGGCAAGACTAGACTCCCTTTCCATGATCCACTTAGGATCATGACACAAACCTCAAGAGCCAACTAATCATTCCACATGGTCAAGTTTTGTGGTCCAGGCTACTCAATCCTTGGCCAGAGGAGAGTATCTGCCCACTGTCGCTTGGATAAACATCCACACTCCTCTCTACGAGGGTGGTCACACCCCTCTTTACGAGGGAATTCTAGCATGTCCCTAGAGTATCCAAAACTCAACACTTGGACAGAGGCTAACCTTGGCAAATTTCTCATTCCCCTTCTCTACGAAGGTCTCTTCTCTTTTCCTTCTCTATGAAGGTATATCTATGGGATTGCTCATTTCTTCTCTACGAATGTCTCTTCCTTCTCTATGAAAGTCTAGCTATGGGATCTGAAAAATCTCTTGTGGTCCAAGATCTTTCCATGGTATAATACCATGCTACCCATCTGTTAGGCACCATTCATCTACTGGATAACTTTCATCTTGATCAAAATATCTCATTACTCATCCACTGAGTAAATTGTTCCATGGACCACTGCTTTCCTCACTGCACCAAATCACAATCCTCCATTTCAAACTTGGAGACATATCTCCCTCTTGCACTAAACTACGAGCTTCTTTAACTGTGTAACATCCGATAATCATCCTTGAAGTTTTCTTCTGCAACATCCTGGGTGCCTTCTTGAGTTCGAACATTTCTTTCTTTCTAACTTCATACTGGATCAACTTGCTCCCTCTGCATCTATAAGAACAGTACTGGAGCAACCTATAGTTACCTGTGTCTCATCAACTATATCTGAGTATCCATCTTTCTCTTCATCTTGAACATTTATGTTCTGCATCTTTAGGACCCTCCTGCTCCTATATAAATATTGGATATTGTCTGGTCTTTTCTGACTATCACCATATCATAATTTCTTTCTTCTCATACCTGTAAACTTACTTACAGTATGCTTTCCGAGATATGTCACTTAGCCAATCAGTCAACAACAATAAGAAGTAATCAAATAAAACTATATCATGATTTCCATCAGAGTAGTACACATCTTTTCTTAAGCAAAAACTCGTTCAACCATGTACACATGAAACCCTAATCATGAATAAGACTTTTGAACTATTTTTCACTCTAGCTATGAAATTACCAAATTTTCCCTTACTATCATAGCTATACACATACCTTTGTCACTCTCATGAGTGATCATACCTGAAATAAATATTTTATCTCTTTTTTTATCCTCTTCTTTGATACTTCCTTCATAAGTCTGCATAGACACTGAGATAAAGCGAGGTTAATTAACATTCTCACAACAATCTAACTTGTAATGAGAAAGTATTAAAGTAAACAAGATACTAAAATAACATGAATACTTATCTCTTTTTTTTGTGTGGGGAGGCTCCACGGACTCCACCATTTGTTATCTTTCTTCAAATCAACTATCTTCAACTTAAAGTACATAATCCTCAATTTCTACTAAAGCTTTATTTGAGGGAGGAGATTCGTCTTCCTCTGCCACACGTGCTTGATGCTTTATTTTCCTTCATATAATCGGGTTAGGGAATCAAACATTTCTTTTGGAGTATTCTTTGAGGCCACTTGAGGAATCAAGTGATCTTTGATAGAATCTGCAATGGTTCTACTGGCCCTAACTATGTCTTTTTGGTGTTTTTCTTTAGTTGTAGCATCGACGGGTTCTGGTACATTCTCTTAATAAATATTGCTAGGTCATTCTCTTCAAGAATGAGTGCAATCTTATACTTCCAGGAAGGGAAGTTTTCCACACCTTCTAGCTTGTCAACAAGCTTAGTGCTTGCAGACATCTTTTACTTGGAGCTAAGAAAATGACCAAAAAATGAAAATGATCAGAATTGAATTTTGAGCTTAATAGGAAGTGCGCTTGGCTGAGGCGAGTAGCATGGTGTAGTTAGTTTCTGAAAATTCCAGTTTCTGACCCTTGAAACCAGACCAGCAAATTTCTGGACTGGTGCTTCTGGTTTCCTGGTACTTCTGGTTTTCCGATACTTCTGGTACTAGTGAAAACTAGGGTTTCACTTTTCGAGAGTTCTATCCACTGAAAAGGTGCGCTGAAGGTGCCAATGAATTCCTTAGGCTAGGGCACACTTTTCTAGATGATCTTTGGCCTAAAATTCCTCTTTAATAAAAATCCCTAATTTTATTGTACGACAACAGTGACATTTTTCTTTTTCCTGTGAAAGATGTTCTCTTTAGCCTAGCTCTGATACCATGTTAAAGTTTCAGCTATTATTAGGTTACTTTTCAATTTACTAGATAATCATAGCATAGATAGGATCACTAAGAGAAACACAATCACAAGATACACATCATTTATCTTGGGAAACCCTCAAGGGGAAGAAAACCCAGCAAAACTTCTTTAATATAGATTCAATAACCAAGTACAGCTCCAGAATAACTCTCTCTCTATGAGAGACAAACTACCATGATACTAGACCAGAAAATAGCCAAGACAATAAACCAAACACTAGAGAATATCCTCTCCCAAGCAATGTGCCTCTCTCTCTTCCTTCTTCCAGCCACTGCAGCTTCCTTCAATATTTTCACACTAGATGAGTGAGCTGAGTGAGTGAACAAATGAGTGGTTGGCTTCCTTTATTTATACAAACTGGAAAGAATTGAAAGGAGGTGTCTCTTCACTGGCAGGGCCGACTTGTTTTTCTGGGTGGTTAGAACCACTTTAATTTTCCTGGGGGGCAACTTCTTAATTTGCATATTACAATTAGGGTTTGACCAATCCGCAAAAGTGTCAATTACGATGCCCGACATGATCAATCCACAAAAGGGGATTGATCTAATCAATAATATATATTTTATCTTTTACTTTATCCACAAAAGGGGATAATAATATTCTTTACAGTTACACAATATTAACATCGATGACAAGGTGCAGCTCGCCTTCTACAAAGGCACCCACGGGTAAGATCTACATTTCCCTATTATCACTACACCCAATTCCACCTCACACACACTTACATGACCTAGATTGGTTCTCACCTGGGAAACACCCCAAACTTAAGGAGGATTAGCCCAATAGGACATCCTGAGGCCTTCTCCAAACCTGACTTGTTAAACTGCATAATGTCTTTGATCATTTTTCCGAGTAAAGGGGGGTTTTGTTCGACAACACAGGTATTCCAACAGAGGATGAACACCTTCAGTAACCACTCACATAACCAGATCAAATATCAACACACCAATGTTTTCACGTGGTAAAACCCCTACGGGGAAA
>JZKD02S1808352.1:396705-415022 GCA_000966675.3 Picea glauca
CTAACTACAAATGCATACTAATGCATACTAAAGAAACACACTTTTACCTAACGACATATTAGACCAAGTAGATCTTAACTAACTCCTAAGTGTCTAAATATCCTAACAGGTTTGATGCACATGTTTGGGTAATTTAAATATTAGATGTGATTGACATTGCTATGATCCATGTGACTTATGAACCCCTGGAAGGTGTACTTGTTGTTGCTGCAAAAATTTTCCCGATGGACAGGTACATATGGGGGAATGATTAACTCGAACCTCCATGGGGTTGAAATCCCACAGATGGATGTTGTGATCCCAACCAGGGGTAAAGAGACATCGGAGACTTGCACCAGGAAGAAAGAAGGATGTTGTCCGCAGAGACACTCTGGAATACCTAGACCCAGGAAAGTCTTGTTCTTCCACCTGGACGTTGACCCTTGAGATCCCATGATGTCGTCATTATGACCTTAGATGTCATCCAGAGCTAGGGTTTGCATTTATGAGGGAAGTTGTGTGATTGTCGACACGTGTGGCATCATCCAAGGCCTTTGGAGGCCAACCATTCTGCATATGAGGCCCAACGTTCCACCCTAGAAGCTCAACGTCACCCTAGAAGGGCATGATGTCACCCTTGGAAATGATTTCAGGGGTTAATTACTTTTATTTATGTAAAAACTGGATTTTTGATGTAATTTGGCCAGGTCGACCTTTTTATAACCTAATTTTAATTAAAGGTCATTGATACTATATAAATAGAGAGAAAGTACTCTCATTTTTTCATCATCATTCATCACACAAGTAGTGTGGTCTGAAATTCAGCCCTCTTTAAGGGTTATTGGCTGAAATAACTAGTGCACAACTTCTTGGAGAGACAATTTTTGGTGTATTTTGGCTATTTCTCATTGTGGAAGATCTTCAACTAGGGTTTGGCTTGACTATTCTTGGTGAAGTAAGTAGAAAATCTACAATTTGTTTATGCAATGAATGCTTGTGGTGAATTTTACTTTGTTCATGTTAAAGATTATGAAATTGCTTGCTTAAACCCTAGGAGAGAAACATAAGTTACTTATTTCTCTCTATAGTTTTTCACTTGTTTAAATTTCTGAAGTGCACCTTATTTAAGAAGTAGCTACTATATCCCTTAAGAGCTATCTCTCTAGTAGTGTTACTCTACTTGCCTATTGCATATGTTCTTTCAATAGTCTAAGGAAGGAAAACTTCACTAGGGCCTAAGATCCCTTACTTTCTAGCAAATTTCTCCCTACGACTTGGATGCTTGAGGCCTTGGGTAGCCAACACCTCTTCCATTCATCCCTTCCCCTTTGACAAAGTATTATCATTGTTACTTTGCTCCAAGTTTTTTCGCTGCTATTGTTACTCCATAAACCCTAAAAGACACTAGTCTACTCATTATAGTGGATGATTGATCGAACAAACATTCAAACCTCTCTCCTTTAATATTTTGCTAACATTTATTAACTCTAAACTAGACTAACTCCCTAACTAAATTGTTTTTGTTGCAAAACATTGTTACAGCCATACTAATTCAATCCAAATTGTCGCATTCACCTACATAACTCACACTTACATCATTTGTAAATCACTTGTGACAATTGCTAGTCAATCTACTAAATAAGTGTTGAGTTTGCATGGTGTTTTCTTGTACTTTTGACCACTAGAACTTGTTGATGTTGCAATAGATTGTTACAGCCATCTAACTGCAGCAAATTCTTTGCAAAAGTGACTTATTATACTAGCTATACATTGCCAAATTTGTTTGTGACAACTTATTATCATTTTGCTAGGTAAAGGCTATTCTTTTTTGTCTTTTTCAAGCAATTTTAAGACATAATTGTTGTGGCTGTAATAAAATATTAGTTTCTGTTATAAATTGTTGCATTGCTGCAAATTCATATCAGCTAGCTCAATTTTTGAAGGTTCATGGTTTTAAGAAACACTAACATCACATTTTTGTACTTGTAAGATGCTATATTTTCTTGTTGTTTTGTTCTGGGTAGGTATAATTCATTTTATCTTTTGTTTCATCTCTAAAAAGCCATAAGATCCTTCTGAATCAAGTGACCAGTGAGAGGGGGATTTTCTTGCATCCTTGCCTTAGTTATCATCCCTTTAGGTCACTGGGGGCGTCTCCCCTGGGGTACTTTGACATACTCCTAAATAGAAAGGAGTTTCCTATTAAGGTGACAGTGATAGGTTACCCCCTGTTACGCCAATCTTGCATCCACTTGCCTTGGGCTTTGGGCAAGTACAGATTGTGTGATAACAATACTGATATCATTTATATACTCAGTATAATATGTGTAGTCTGATGGTGGAGAGGGTTACAAGTGTATGGACATGGGGATGTAGAATTTGAGGATTATATATATATATATATATAGTCTGTTATCGCACAATTTGTAGCAAGGATAAAAGGCTTGAGGTTTTAAGGTCAAAGTGGCAGAACAGGAACCAATCCGACCCAATGTCACCACAATGGAATGGTTCTTTCTCTTTAGGGTGGTAAGGCCCAGGGGAGACGTCCTCGGTGACATGGGGTTTTGAGAAGGCAAGAGGATTAAAATACAAGGATAGATTCCCCCCTCACAAGTCACCACCAAGCAGATAGTCTCGGCTAAACAACCAATAATAAAGTAAAAACCCCAAAGATATACCTGCCTGAGACAAAGCAACAACAAATGATATATGCAATCTAATTCAATGGGTTAGTACTTCATATAAATATGTGACTATCTAATGAGCATATAAGCAATTTTAGCAATAAATATTGACGAAGTCAATGTTTATAAATAGCAATAAAAATTGTCAATTCACCAATAAATACTGGAACAATATAGCATTCAAAGTAATAAATCAACACTTCATTTAATTTATGCCTTTAATCATCATTCAATTGCATATGAAAGAAAAAAATTGTTGCACAAAGGTGTTAAAATCTAAAGATGATGGCAGCATATAGGGTTAGCAGGTTAGTTAAGGCTAGGGTTAGTGTAGTTAGGGTTTCATTCAACAATTTGAAAGTAGTTTGATTCACTTCAATGCAAGAGGTTTCTTAGGATCAGTGTCTTACGGTTAATGGAGTCAAAAGTGAAAGACGCAAGAGCTGAAGGATCAAAGAATAAAATGAGGCTAAGGACTAGAGGATTAAGCCTTGAGGTGTTGCTAAAGCAAGGCCTCAAGGACACAAACCCTAAGGGAGAGAGGCTCACCTTGGTGTAGGAGAACTAGGCCTCGGTGCTCTCTCCTCCTTCCTTAACACAATGGCAAGGGCGGCTAGCTCTGAAAAGAGAGAATAAAACTAAGACAAGAGGGTTTGAGAAACAAAGTGTTGCTAGAGCAAGGCTTCTACAACAAACCCTAGAAAAATCAGCCCAAAGTGTAGAAGACCTAGGCTTCGAGGCTTCTCCTTCTTCTTAGCTTAAGAAAGTAAAATGGCTAGCATATGAAGAGGGGGAAAAGAGTGTAGCTAAGGCTAGGCTCAATCCTCTTCATCATGAAAGAGAAGAGTGTTGCTATGGCAAGGCTCTATCTCATTTCAGCGAATAAAATGGCTAGAAATCTTATCGGGGACATGAGATAAGGACCTACAATGTGTGCTCTTCCCCTAGGTTTTATTCAGCAAATTATAACCATAAATGAAAGAGAAATGAAAATACAACCATTCATTCAAGAAGTTTTGCATAAATTTACTTACATTTAACCAAGAAATCAAGTAGAAAACCCTAGTTGTAACACCTTCCACCAAGATAAATGCCAAGAAAAATCTTCCTTCAACAAGTGCGCCTCAATAAATCATCCAAAACCCTAGAATAGGGTGCAAATTTCAGACCTCACCAAGTGGTGAGTGAGAGATGATGGAAAAATGAAGGTGAAAATCCTTCATTTATACTGTATCAATGACCTAATTTACTTTTAGGTCATAAAAAGGTCGACAAGGCTAAAATATTGAAAATTATATTGTTTTACATTAAATGACAAATTAAAACCCTAATCAAGCAACAAAAGGACATCATCCCCTTTCTAGGGTGACGTTATCCCCTTCTAGGGAAAATGCAGCCCCCAAGAGAAAAACGTTAGCCCCCTTTGGGCTTCTCCAAGTTGCCACATGTGCCAAATGCCCTGTCCATCTGCCAAAACATCCATGAAGCAAGGATGACGTCATGGACCTCATGGGTGAGGTCCTAGGCCTTCCAAGGCCAACGTTCCCCTAAAAATGGGTCAACCCCCTAGGTCAAGTTGTATCAGGTGCCTCTGGTGGAACGTCCTCCTCTTCTTCGGTGCAAAGCCCTTGATATATCTTTGTCCTGTCTCTGCCCCATGATGAGGTATCAGCATCCATGTAATGGGCTCTTCATCCCCATGGAGGTCCAAACTGGTCATCTCCCCATGTGTACCGGTCCAAATGGTACATGTATGTCGGGCATGGTCCTGCACATCAAAAGCTATGCCCTCCACGGGCTCATCAGTCATAGGGATGATGGAAATGTCAATCACCTCTCACCATCAATATTATTAAACATGTGCATAAAATCCCTAATACATCAATTAACAACTCAAAGACATTACACAAGCCTAAAATACAAGTCTGGAGAAAAGGACAAGGCGTCCTATTGGGCTAGTGTCCACAGAAGAAGGAAAGTTCCTGGAAGAAACCTCATCCAAGCCATGTAAGTGGGTGATGTGGTCAGGGGATGTCCAAACATGTGGGTGCAGTGAGGGCCAAGGATGCAAAAATGTTACCTGTGGGTGCCTTTGTAGAAGGCGTTTTGTACCTATCATGGATGCATTTTTTCCAAGCCCATTCTTTCCTTTTATTCTTCATTCTATTATTCTTTTATCTTTTATTGTTTTTTGTTCAAAATCTAATCAGGGGACACTTCCCTAGTGTGGTGACCAGTGGTGACATTGTTACCCACAAGTATTTTCACAGGAATGAGAAGGTTGGCTCGTGATGAGACCCCCTTTCCCTTGGTTATGCAACCAAGAGTCACTGCCCTAGCGTGGTGACCAGTTGATGGCAATGTCATACTGTTAGATACCTATGGACCTAATAGGTCGGCTCATGATGAGACCCCCTATCCTCTGTTTAGGCCTTGTTTTATTATTTTTCTGAGTCCCTCTTGTTTCTTGTTGAGAAGCTTTTTATTGCTTTATCGGGGATCCCTAGGAAAAGCATCTCGAGGTTTTATTTTTAGGTTTTTATCTTTTACCATCTTCCTTTTACCTTCTGGGCCTTTAGACCCTTCTTCCCACGAGATAAGGTGCAATACTGAAAATAGGTCAACCCTGTCAATCCCCCCAAACATGGTCAAGTGGGCTAGTGTAAGATCCAAGCAGTTGTTAGAGATAAAAGGAATCAGATGCATACATTCAATGGTTTTCATGATCAAAAGTGACACATACCATGATAACTGGACTAATTACCTCATGGAGAAAGAACCATCTCTGATACATGACCAAGTCAATGGTGGTGGATGATGTTGTTGCTGACAAGATGAAGATGCTGGAAAAGGAAAAGGTGGGTGCTCCAGGGCCATGCTAAATTCCATCCTTCTATCGATGCTCCATGTCTAAGACCTACGGGCTTCGAGACATGATCTCCTAGTTATCCTTGAAAGTGGGGGATAACATATGGCTCCAACTCGGGGACATGTGCTCACCGTAGAGCGCATGAGAACCTCAACATCTATGGCATAACCTGTTGACCTGCTCGATCTCAATAGAAGCATCAGTAACAAAAACGGGGTGGTAATGCCACCCCATCATACATAGATATATATAGACTGAAATGAAACAATCAATAGTGCGTATGTAAAACAAACTACTTACCTGTACCTACCTATTGGTTGGATGTTGGGTGTAGTCAAATAACCAGTGAAGCCAATCCAGCAACGTCCCACAATACCTGCCTTTGTGCTTCATCATAGACCAAAATAGTAATAAATCAAGCACAAAAATGACATGGGTTAGAACATATATCATATCATCGGAAATCACAAACTCTAACTCATGGAGGTGGGTGGGAGAGATAAAATTGTGCCAAGTCAGTGTTTCAGGAAAGTACTCAATCCACTTCAGGAAGGGGTCATGAAAATTCCAAGGTTCAAAATACTGACTCAAAGGATCAGCAAACTGACTACCTAGGACGTCTTCACACTCTGAAGCTCGGGAAGGGATTGACAAAGATCTAGCAGACGACTGACAAACTCTCAAGGGAAAGTTAAAAAACTGAGATGATGGACTCAAATCTGTAGTTTTCAACCAACCCTTGGATTCTTGGGTTTGCTTCAGAGGAAACTCAATATAAAAGATGTAATTTCCAACTACACCTTTAATGATACAACAAGGAAAAGTAATAACAGGTAGTTGGAGAAAAAGGTCATGAGAATCCTTCTTTAGGCAAACAATGTTCTTACTCCTATCAAAATCCAAGCACAGCGGTGGTTGATAGTCATCTTCATAAGGTAAATCTAAGTGCTTAGAGAAGTACTCATCAAAGGCCTCAAGGTAAGACAAAAAATCATTAGGCAAATACTGTACTTGGTCAACCTTGGGTGTTTGAGGAGCATCGATAAAAATCTCATCTTCTTGTTGCCACTGGTCAAGAGCTTGTTGTGATAATTGCAAAGGAAACACTTGGAGATGACTCTTTATGTCATAGATGGGATCCATATCATAACTAGTTGCATTCCACCTACGTCTCCCAACACGTATGAACTCATCAAAATAAACTATGTTTGTATCAGTATCATAACATGGACGGTTCAAGACATTCAAAATCTCACCCATTTCCTCCTCTTTTCCAAAATCATAGAGTAGACAATTACCGAAATCTTGGAGAGGAGGGTAACTTACTTTTTCTTCTTGTGCATGAGGTTCGAGGACTTGGGTATCTTTAACATGCATTATTGTCTCGTCCTCATGAGTATCCCCTTCTTCTTTGGTTGTGCAGCAAGGAAGATGCTCTTCGTTCGGGGATTCCATTTATCCATCACTCTCTGAATCATGAAACAAGGTATCATCAAAATCCTGAAAAGGAAAGAAACTAACCTTATCGTGTTGTTGTTGTGCAGGTGGAGAAGGATTGTAGATCACTTCATTAAGTGGAAGAGGGCATGTTGATACTTCGTCATTGGGTTCTAGCTCCTCAACTGTGTCTTCAGCAATCCCTTGTCGATCTATGGTTTGTTCCCCTTCCTTTTGTAATTCAACAATGAAGTTCTCAATGGCAAACAAACTCTCCCTATTGAGAGTACCTGAGGTAAAGAGGCATCTTATCTCAGGCAAGGAGATCTTCTCCTCAATCATTGCAGCCATGTTGTAGGATTCATCGAGCGTCCTTGGGGCTCTCTTATCAAGGGGAAAACTTAGATATCCCAAAAGTGCATGAGTAAAGAGATGGACAAGGTATCTCTCCTCAGGATGATGTTCTTCAGGAATTTGGTATAGCATGTTCTCAAATCTATCCTAGAAGTCTCTGACAGCGTCATCCTTAGTTTTCTTTGTATGCTCGAGTTTCTTTAATAGTACTGGAATGTCTTCTAGCTGGATACCCCATCTTTCGAGAAAGGTTTGCTCAAATTTCTCCATAGTTGTAATGTTGGCATCAGGGAGGTTATCATACCATTCTTTAGCATTGCAATAAAGAGTGGCAGAGAAAAGTTTCATGACCACATATTCAACATAATCATCAACAAGGTGGGATAGGAAGAAATTCCAGAAGTTTCCCATGTGATAGTCATCTCTCTCTCTATCACCACCAGTGAATCCAGGGAGAAAATCTTTGTATTCACAGGGAATTTGTTGAGGATACCCTGGGATGTTACTCATATCCAAAGGCTTGTAGTTCTCGGGATCCCATTGTGATGTCATTGTTGGCTTTGTCATCAGTGGAGTCGCCAGATAGTTTTCTTGAAACTATCAATAAGGGAAAACACCTAAAGTGGAGTCGTCGGGTAAGCTTGTAAAATGAAAACTCTAGAGGCAAGGCTTACCGAAAGTTTCATCTTGAGGAGAATTGACTCAGTGTTCCCTGGCAACAGCGCCAAAATGTTATCGCACAATTTTTAGCAAGGATAAAAGGCTTGAGATTTTAAGGTCAAACTAGTGGAACAAGAACCAATCCCACCCAATGTCACCACAATGGGATGGTTCTTTCTCTTTAGGGTGCTAAGGCCCAGGGGAGACGTCCACGGTGACCTGGTGTTAGGTTATGAAAAAGGTATAAATATCTTCATTTTTCCTACATTTCATGATATCATCTTGATTGAATTTTCGGTTATTTAGGAGCAAATAGGATAGAAAATGAATAATATACTCTTTAGCGTTATTGTTGAAGTTAGATTACATAGATCCTAAAATATGATTGGAATTGTCTGGTTTTATTACAGTATTGGTTAAATATTGTCAAACCCAAGATAGCAAAGGAAATATTGAAGATGTGCAAGCTATTGGAGGTTGAGGACTGTATGGCACAAGGCAGTTTTGAAGATGATTGAGTTTTTTATATTGTAACTTTATAATAGTAAAACAATCCTGAGGATCTCTCGATCCTCAAGATAGCTTGATTTACCCAGATTATTGTAATATATAAGGGGTAAATAGATCCTGAAAAGATATAGAAGAATTGCACCCAAGAACTCAAAACTTAGAATTGATTTGCGTTAGCAGTTTTTGTAAATGTTGTACCAGCTATGAAATCAATAAAAGCTTTGAGCGGTTTTACCATTTCTATATACTGAATTTTGAATAGCAGTGCTTCTAAGGACCAAGGGCCCAATCGGAAGGAGCTGTTGTTCGACCTGTAATTGTCTCAGTTCAATTTTTGTTTTGTGATTCGATTCTCTTTTACAGTAGTTAAATGAATGCATAAGTGTGTTGATGATTTTATGTCATTTGCAAGAGATAGATATTTCCTTAAGAATTAGATGATTGTTGTTCCAATTCCTAATACTGAGATTTGATGTGTGACAGTTCCTCATAAGTTCATATGCATTGTTCCTTTCACTTAGTTTACATTTGTTGTTCATTTCACTTAAAATATAGTTGTTGTTCCTTTCAATAGAAGTACGATTGTTGTCTCTTTTCGATTAGATTACAGTCTCTGTTTCTTTCCATAGATAGAGTAATTCACCTTTCTCCTTTCCAATAATTTGATTCATAATAATAGTCAATTTTGCAAGTCTTTATTTAGATTCAATCATTTCTCTTAAAATGAATTCAATAGATTAATTAGTTCCTTTCCATTGCACAGCTTTAGATTTCAAATCCTAGAATCTTTAATGAATGTTTGAGGAACTTGATTGTTGATAAACTCAGATTTGCTTTAACTACACGATTTTAGCCTCTACGAGCTATCTACATAGACATTGCCAATATTCTTGAGATAAAAAGACGAATCCTCGGGTTGATAAATTAATGTTAAACTAAGGCTATTTTTAGACATCTTTAGAGCATAACATTTTGGCGCCGTTGTTGGGGAAAAATGTCAAAGGTAGCATAGATTGTGCCTCTGGAGGATGAGGTATTGAAGACGGAAGGTAAGAACCTACGTAGGCAATAAGTAAGATGCTTATGCCAATGCCTACCTATAGCTGACGCATTAAGAGGTTACATAGGTGTTTTTCTTTCTTGATTTTCTTTTTTTTATGTGAAGTGTGTATGACTAAGAAGAAAGATCTTGAAAAACCAAAACCCCCACCAAAAATTACCAAAGCCCAGGGCTTGGTGCTCCCTGGAAGAAGAACTTTCATAGACAATATCATCCGAAAAGAAGAATCTCAAGCTTCGGTTGGACCTAGAAAAGGATCTACCTGAATCCTTCAAGTGACAGTTTCACCAACTGCAGCCCACGCTGAAATGCATAGCAAAACTGAAGGGACTGAGCACAGATCTTCCACCCCTCAACCCTTTAGAAAAGGGAAACTCTTGTAATATGGAGGAAGGAGAAGGAGAAACCAGCGGGATAACTAAGATAGACCCACCACCTGATCTTGAATCTCCTTTGAAAGAATAAGGCATACCCAAAATCCCAGATAGAGGGAGTGCAATCAAATCCCCTAGAGGATCAGATAACCAACCAATTCGAATAAAATATTCGGATCAATAAATCTCTGAATATTTTTGGCATATTTTCGATCAAATGGCACAACTAAATCCACAACGTCCTCAGACTTCCACATTGGAATATCCGATAGTTGATCCAATCGTCAATGCCCCCATGAAGGCAATTCCCCTACAAAACCTGCCAACCTTTCATGGATTAATTTCAGAAGACCCAGATGCATTCTTATTTGAATTTGATGTCCTATGTAGAGGGTATGATTACACCTATGAACTCCAAAAATTAAAATTGTTCCCCTCCACTTTGAAAGGAGCAGCTCTACGCTAGTTTATGGGATTGGGGGGCGGAAATATAAACTCATGGGATGAGATGAAACAGGTCTTCTTGACAAAATACCAAGATTACTGTAGAACCAGAGACTTAAAAGATGAAATCTTTCAAATCACTGCAAAATAAAATGAATCATTAGAAGAATATGTCGAGAGATTTCAATATAATTTACAAAGATCACCCTATGGTACGTTACCAGGTGAAGTACTTAAGGCAACTCTGATTAAGGGTATGAAAGATGAATGGGTAGAAACGTTGAATTTGATGGGGAAAGGTGAAATTTATCAAGAAACTTATGATGACATCATCCTATTGTGCATAAGGTGCTCAAGAAGAAGTTCACGGACCAGATTAGGGATGCATATCCCCCTCACCAGAAATAGCAATACTACAAGCGGGGGTGTTACGCGAGCTGAAGTTGGTAATCTCCTAGAAAACTTCAAAACAGATATTCTGAGCACTCTAACTACACAATTGGATGTATTGCAGGCCAAACAGAAAAAAACAGAAGCATACCAAACGTTGGCCATATTTTGCCACAGATGCAGAAGAAAACATGGTCCAAGGGATTTCCCTTTGGATGCGGTTCGAGTTTGCGCTATCTGCGCCAAATATCACGACACATAACGATGCCCATTGCTTCCTGGACTGAAAGTTGTCTTTAGAGAAGCAGAAGAAGAAACAGAGTCGTTATATCTGATGGCTCAGCGTCGTCAATGGAAAAATTGGCCTTCAAATACACTACAGGACCCTTCCTCTTTCTTCTCTAGACAGTATAATCAGCAGCAAGCTCCTGGTAGCACATGGCAAGGTCAACCATTTACTAATCAGAACTAGCAGCCCCAACAATACCCACCTGCAAATCCCACTTGGAAAAACCAACCCGCTGCAAATCCTGCCTAGTAGAATCAGCCAACTGCAATTTCCACTTGGCCTAACTTACAATATCCCACCTCATCCTGGAAAAACTCAAATAAAAACATCTACCCTTCACAGTGGCCCAACATGACTACCTTAAACCCAAATTGGAATCAGAATTGGCAGCGCCCCATGGGGATAAACAACCAACCCATGGGGATGGCCCCTTAAACTCAGCCTACGTTACAAGCACCACTCCAATTGCCCCAAAATCCGCAATCACAATTGTGCCCTCAACTACCAGCCCACCCTCAACTACTAGCCTAGCCTCACCCAAATCCAAATAACAGACCGGCTCAGATCGTCCAGATTATGGAGAATGGGGAAGGAGATACCAGCTCGATAGGGTGCAGCGAACTACGGTTGAGATCGGGGCGCATAATCTCTCCTGAAGAAAATAACATCTTTCAAGAGTAGGAGAATGAAAAACAACCAGCAATAACACCTTCGACTGTGGTAATAACAGAAGAAATCGAGCAGGGGGGAAACACAGTTGAATCACAAGATCTTGATAAGGATGCAACGCCCTCCCCTCCATTCCCTGAAATATTGATGATAGCAAAACCGGTCGTATATCCCAACTTCGACATTGTAGGGGAAATCAAGAATTTATATATCAAGATTCCACTCCTGCGAGTTCTCCAAGACATCCCAATTTATGAAAAAACGATCAAGGAGCTATGTGGGAGAAAGCCCGTCAGAAAAATTAAAGATCCATCATCAACAGTCCACGTGGTAGGAGCCTTATCTGATCTAATTTTAGGTAGACAAGAATCGGTCAAATATGGAGATCCGGGAAATCCCATAGTGACAGTTTAGATCCAGGGTTGTTCTTTTCCAAATACACTAGTTGATTTGGGAGCAGCCATCAACATCCTGACTATGGAAACCTGCAATACCCTGGGTTTTGACTCCTTCGAACCCACCTCAATAATGCTGCAATTGGCAGATCGATCGGTAGTTCGACCAGTTGGCACATTACATGATATAGCCATCTTCGTCGACTCTTGGGAATATCCGGTGGACTTCCTCATCATCAACCCAAGAAGTAGAATTGAAGGGCATCCATTGATATTGGGCAGGCCATGGCTTGCAACAGCAGATGCATACATAGGATGTCGAACGGGTAATATGACAATTGCTAGAGGGGGTATCACAAAGAATCTCATTTTATATCCTCCTGCTAAGCCAAGCCCAACTTTTGTATATCCACAATTGCCACCACCGCGATACCCAAAGAATGATTTACAAGCCCCTCTTACGTAGGAAGAAGCCCTCGGACTTAAAAACCAGCTGGAGAATGATGTAATCAACAGGTTTATCAATAGTCCAGCCACCATGAGCAACCCGACCTGCCAGATGCTCCAAGTTGTTCTAGACTGTGAAGCACAGGGAGACCTGCTGGAAGATTTAATGGAACAACAAATTCCAACTATAGTCGTTCATAATAGCAAACCCGTCGAGATTGCACCAGGGAGGTCTCTAAACATAAATGCCAATTTAGATGAACAACAACAACAAAAGCTAATTCAAGTCCTCTCCAAATACCAGCAAGATTTTGCATGGGAATATTCTGATATGAAAGGTATTGATCTGCAACTCTGCACACACCACATTTGTGTTGAAAAAGATGCTCGGCCTATACGAAATCCACAGAGAAGATTGAATCCTCACCTCAGGGATATCGTTAAAGAAGAATTACAAAAGTTGTTGGACGTAGATTTTATTCCATCTCAGATAGTCAGTGGGTTTCCCCATTAGTGATCGTCCCAAAGAAAAATGGGAAATGGTGAATTTGTGTTGACTACAGGGAACTTAACAAAGCCACTCAAAAAGACTACTTCCCTTTTCCTTTCATTGATCAGGTCCTGGATACTTTGGCAGGAAAGAAATTATTTTCTTTCCTAGATGATTTTAGTGGGTACAATCAAATTTAGATTGCCCCAGAAGATCAAGATAAAACTACATTCACATGTCCCTGGGGCACTTTTGCATACAGAGTATTACCCTTTGGACTTTGTAACGCTCCAACCACCTTTCAAAGGGCCATTCTGAGCATATTCAGCGATCTAATTAGAGGAGGACTTGAAGTCTATATGGATGATTTCACTCCTTATGGAGACGACTTCGATCAAGCACTAAATAATCTAGAGAAAGTACTAGAACTGTGCATTGGGACCAGGTTGTGTTTAAGCCACGAAAAATGTCACGTGATGATGACAGAAGGTGTGGTACTAGGGCATTATTTCTCTGCAGATGGAATTAGAGTAGATCCAACAAAAATATAGGTAATCCTTAATCTACCTACACCACACACACAAACTGAGGTATGTAGTTTCCTTGGCGCTTCAAGATACTATCGTAGATTTATGGAAAATTTTGCAAGAACCGTTGCACCTTTACATGATTTGACTGGTAATTTAGAGTTTCAGTGGTCTGACAAGTGTGATGTGGCATTTGCATGACTCAAAAAGTTGATCTCGAAAACACCGGTGTTGAGGGGACCAAATTGGAAAATACCATTTCACATCTCCACCGATGCATCAAATATTTCCATAGGCGCTATCCTCGGACAGGAAGAAGACAAGAAACCCTACACCATTTATTTTATTAGCAAGAATCTTACTCCAACTGAACTTAATTATACAGTAACAGAGAAAGAGTTTTTAGTTGTTATACATTCCATCAAGAAATTTCGTCATTATATAACAGGCTATCCGGTTATTCTGTATACTGATCATTCTGCTATCATATGTCTAGCTAATAAACCGATTACTAATGTACGGGTCACTCGATGGTTATTACTATTGCAGGAATTTGATATCACCATCAAAGACCGACCCGGGAGAGAAAATCTTGTCGCAGACTTCCTATCCCGCATACCCAAAACAGACGACTCCTTAACAGTCGAAGATCAATTTCCAGACGAGCATCTATTTGTCGTTACTACAAAGCCACCTTGGTACGCTGATGTGGCAAATTATATGGCAGCAGGAAGATTACCAGCACATATTTCATCAAGGGAAAGAAAACTGATCGTCCAACGTAGCGCACGATTCGCCTGGATCAGCGGATATCTCTTCCATACAAGAGTTGATCTCCAGATCTGCAGATGCGTATGAGATGACGAAATCTACGACATACTAAAAGTCGGACATGACGATCCCTATGGTGGGCATTTTGCAGATCGCAAGACTGGACACAAAATTTTGTAGATGGGCTATTATTGGCCCTCAATATTCAGAGACGCAAAGAAATATGTCCAAACCTGCGATAGTTGTCAACAAATGGGAAAACCAGGTCAGGATGATGAAATTCCTTTGAAAGCATAAGTAGCTGCAGAACCATTTGAGAGATGGGCACTAGACTTCGTTGGCCCCTTCAATCCAAAGTCAAATCAGAAATCCTATATTCTAGTTGCAACGGACTACATGACTAAATGGGTAGAGGTAGAAGCTTTACCAAATGCAACAGAAGAAGTAGTCATCAAATTTATTTTCAAATTATTTGTAGGCTATGGACTACCAAGAGAGGTAATTACTGATGGGGGGTCACAATTTACAGCTCATAGAATCACCACCACCCTGGATAATTATCATATTAAACACAGAATTACTTCTCCGTACCATCCACAAGCAAATGGGCAAGTAGAATGCACCAATAAAGTCTTGGAGGCAATCCTGACAAACACTGTCTCAACAAACAGACAGAATTGGGCTTTTGAGCTCCCAAATGACTTATGGGCTTACCGCACAACATGGCGTAATACCACTGGATACTCTCCTTATCATTTAGTCTATGGCAAAGAACCAATCTTCCCAATCGAGTTTGAAATTAAGACTCTAAGGATGGCCCGGGAAATCGAACTGGATCTTACAAAAGCACATAAACAATGCCTTCAGCAACTCAACGAATTGGATGAAGCACATATGTCTATTGTAGAGCGCACAACCATTATTCAACAACAGAGAACGACCTGGCGTGACAAACATATCAAGAAAAAATCATTTAAAAAAGGTGATTGGGCACTCCTCTATGATTCCAGATTTCAGGATTTTCCGGGAAAATTACATACACGGTGGCTAGGACCATACAAAATCAATGAAGTCCATGATAATGGCGCAGTCACGTTAAGCACCATCGACGGGTCCGAATCCCCATTTCGGGTCAATGGACATCGGCTACGACTCTATCATCATCCACCCTCAAAAGAATCTTTCTACCAGGAAGTAAGTAAGAATCCTACCGTTCGAATTTTGGTTGCTAGAAAGGTAATTCAACCACCCCAACTCCATAAATGTTGAATTTTGTTGACACTGTACATACTGTATATAATTTTTTTTCTGTAGATTTTATTTAGTTTTTTTTATTATTATTTTTTATAGTCACTCGAGAAAATAAGAACTAGGGAGAATAACTGTAATGAACTCAGTTAGCACTCTTTTATGTCCCGAACTCCTCCTTCATTTCATCACCCAGACCCTGTCTTTCGCAGAGAAATGAATGTGTCATGTTCAGCAGCAGCAATTGGGCAACTATAATGAAACTCATAACATTAACAAACCATCCACTACTTAATTTTGAAATAAACCAACTCATAAATGAATTTAGTTGATGATTAATCAACCTTCGATTCAAGCAAAACACATTTCTAGGTTTCTACAAATTACCTATTCAGATGGTTAAAAACCTAACAATTGTTGTTCCTTTTGCACACTTGATGTTCCTTTGAATGGAACAATTGTTGTTCATTTTTACATGCTTGTTGTTCCTTTTGCGCGCTTTTTGTTCCTTTGAACAGAGCAATTGTCGTTCCTTTTGCACGCTTGTTGTTCCTTTGAACGGAACAATTGTCGTTCATTTTGCCCCCCTGTTGTTCCCTTGAATGGAACAATTGTTGTTCCTTTTTTCGCGTTTGTCGTTCCTTTTGCGCGCTTGTTGTTCCTTTTGCACACCTGTTTTTCATTTTCTAGTTCCTTCCCTACATTGCTGATAAAACACTAAACCATTCCTTTGGGGTACAACTTTCACCAAATAATTTTCACCAGCATTATTTCTAACGATCTATCATTATTTTGTGGACTATCTCCCATACCTTATCAAATTGTTTTTTGGATTACTTTCTTAGAAATATCTTAAACCTTGTTCATAACCTGTAACCACCATAATTCGTTTCTTTTCCCTTACACATACAAATACACTTAAATGATATCGCGTCTTTATAATTAATAAGGAGTCTGCGACACACTTTTACTTGGCATCCTTACACTTATTTACGCCATCCCTTACTCTTAAGGAGTAGATGAGCCTCCCTTCATACACTTTTTAAAAAAAATAAAAAAAACAATAAAATTTCTTTCTTTTCCCACAAAGAATAGGGAGTCTCATCACGAGCCAACCTACTACGATCATTGGATACTAACCTAAGTGACATTCCCGCTATGGCTACCACACCAGGGCAATGGCCTTTGACATTTTATTTTGTCAAAGGACAAGAGGTCTCATCACGAGCTGACTTGTTCACTTAAGTTACACTCTAGTGAGTGGAATTATCATAATCTAGATACCAAACCAGGATAATGGTCTTTTTTCGGGAAAAACTTAAAAAAATAAAAATAAATAAATAAATAATTCAAAAAGAATAGGGGGTCTCATCATGAACCAACCTACCACAATCATAGGATAATAACATAAGAGACATTCTCATTATGGATACCACACCAAGGCAATGGCCTTTTCCATTCTCTTGTCAAAGGACAAGGGGTCTCATCACGAGCCGGCTTGTTCACCTAAGTTACAATCTAGTGAGTGGCATCATCACCATATGGCTACCAAACTAGGATAATGGTCTTTTTGAAAGAGACGATTCAAATAATTATCAAGGATACAGTCTCATCTAAGGTTTCAAAGGAAACCCTGTCGAGGCTATGGACGCATGCTGGCAACAATGGCTTTGCCTCTGGTATGGAAGTTAACCTTAAACGCCAAGTTTCTACGTGTCTCTAGATTTTCTTCACTCAATAACGAGGCTATCATTTCGGTTGTATTCAATAAAATGGGAAAGTAACAACATTATGATATATGGGATATTATTTAAATGAAAAAATTTAATTTATTCGGCGTATGTATCCTTAAATCATTCTTTTGAGTATAGGTATATTTCAATTCCACGAAAGAGGACTAACGTTTAATGATTATCGTTAAAATATGTTATTTGAAAATTAATCATTGACCTCTGTTATCCTCGATTTCATGAGATAACTAGGAGATCATGTCTCGAGGCCCACGGGTCCTAGACATGGAGTACCGAGAGCAAGATCGACCTGAGCATGGCCCTGGAGGGCCCATCCTTTTCTTCTTCCATCAGCTTTGTCTTGTTAGCAGCAGCAGCATTCATCACCATCGGCTTGGTCTTGTATCAGAAGAGGTTCTTGCTCCATGAGGTAATTGGTCCAGGTATCATCGTATGTGTCACTTTTGATCATTGAAACTTTTAAATATATGCATCTGATTCCTTTTATCTCTAACAACTGCTTGGATCTTACATTAGCCTACATGACCATGCTTGGGGAAATTGATTGGGTGCCCTAGCAAGCCTGTGCCCATAGGTCTTGGTTTTCCACTGGGGGGATTTCTGAAAAGCCATCATCCGCTCCCATCATAGCACCACTTTTTCATATTATCTCCCGCTCATTTATCCCATTCCCTTTGTCCGAGCATTGGGTTGACATATTTACAGGATGGCACCTTATCTCATGAGAAGAAGGGGCTAAAGGCCCAGAAGGTAAAAGCAGTTGGTAAAAGACAAAAGCCTAGAAATAAAACCTCGAGATGCTTCGCACAGGGATCCCCGAGAAGGCAATAAAAGGCCTCTCAGCAAGAAAAAAGAGGGACCCGGAAAATAACAAACAAGACCTAGTCAGAGGATAGGGGGTCTCATCATGAGCCAGCCTATTAGGTTCATGGGTACCTAACAGTATGACATTGTCACCATCTGGTT
>JZKD02S1808352.1:434679-461715 GCA_000966675.3 Picea glauca
ACATCTCATCATCAATATTATTAAACATGTGCATAAAATCCCTAATACATCAGTTAACAGCTCAAAGACGTTACACAAGCCTACAATACAAGTCTGGAGAAAAGGACAAGGCGTCATATTGGGCTAGTGTCCATAGAAGAAAGAAAGTTCCTGGAAGAAACCTCATCCAAGCCATGTAAGTGGGTGATGTGGTCAGGGGATGTCTAAACATGTGGGTGCAGTGAGGGCGAAGGATGCAAAAATGTTACTTGTGGGTGTCTTTGTAGAAGGCGAGCTGTACCTGTCATGGATGCATTTTTTCAAGCCCATTCTTGCCTTTTATTCTTCATTATTTTATTCTTTTATCTTTTATTGTTTTTTGTTCAAGAGCTAATCAAGGGACACTGCCCTGGCGTGGTGACCAGCTGATGGCAATGTCATATTGTTAGATACCCATGGACCTAATAGGCTAGCTCGTGATGAGACCCCCTATCCTCTGTTTAGGCCTTGTTTTATTATTTTTCCGGGTCCCTCTTGTTTATTGTTGAGAAGCTTTTTATTGCTTTCTCGAGGATCCCTAAGCGAAGCATCTCGAGGTTTTATTTTTAGGCTTTTATCTTTTACCAACTTGTTTTTACCTTTTGGGCCTTTAGCCCCTTCTTCCCACGAGATAAGGTGCAATCCTAAAAATAGGTCAACCCAATGTCTGGACAAGTGGAATGGGATAGGTGAGCGGGAAACAAGATGGAAAAGTGGTACTATGATGGGAGCGGACGATGGCTTTTCAAAAATCCCCCCCAGTGGCAAACCAAAACCTACAGATACAGGCTTGCTAGGGCACCCTGTCAATCACCCCAAACATGGTCAAGTGGGCTAGTGTAAGATCCAAGCAGTTGTTAGAGATAAAAGGAATCAGATCATACATTCAATGGTTTTGATGTTCAAAAGTGACACATACCATGATACCTGGACTAATTACCTCATGGAGCAAGAACCATCTCTGATACAGGACCAAGCCGATGGTGGTGGATGTTGTTGTTGTTGACAAGATGAAGATGCTGGAAAAGGAAAAGGCGGGCCCTCCAGGGCTATGCTAAAGTCCATCCTGCTCTCGGTACTCCATGTCTAGGACCTGCGGGCTTCGAGACATGATCTCCTAGTTATCCCTGAAAGTTGGGGATAACATAGTCCAAGCACTTAGCTCAACTGGTTGTTGCCGATGTTGCATGGCATTTAGCTAGTTCCGTACCAACAGGTGCCCGATTCAAAGATATATATAGCCCAAAGGCTTTAGCTCAATCTGTTGTCACCAATGTTGTGGGGAATTTGGCTAGTTGTGTGCCAGCAGGTGCCTAGTTCAACTCCCTTTGGGTGAGATACTATTCTATGCAGACTGGTTTACTAAGAATGTCATCCATGAATGGGGGCATCCCTTAGTTCTCCCTACCGGATTTTCCTTGGAAAAAAAATTATATATAAACATATATGGACCTGTGTCAAATAATTAACACAACACTATACTTAGTATATGTAAATTATTATATATTTGAGGTCATTGGTGTAGCATGGGACTCAGCTCTGCCTTGCAGACCTATAGGGTTTATGCAGTGTAGGCTCTCTAGGCCCTATAGGTCCAAAAATGGCATACCACGGAGCCCACAAGGGTTATGCTATGCAGGTCTACTATCTTTATAAATGTGGTTAGATAGAATGGTGGGCCGAACAGCTTGTATATCCACTGGACTGATCCTTATGCCTTGCAAGCCTGTACTAGTTATGTAGTATATGTTCTTTGGGCCCTGCAAGCAAAAAAACTCATATAATGTGTGCCCATAGGGCTCATGCTATACAAGCCCACTATCTTTATAAACACGGTCACATGGTGGACATACAAATGGACAGATTAAATTGTACACAAACAAATATATCTGAAAATGCCAATCAGAGCAATTAGAGAAGTTGCGAAAGCTGCTGCAGCAGCAATAAAGTAAGTACGCTTGCATCAGCAGCTCAATGCTACAAATGTGCTTCTATGTCTACACTGAAAATAATTACATAATATGTTGCCAAGTACAACCTAATGTTCGAAGATGAAAAAATAAAGGAGGCTGGATTGAGATCCTATAAGTTAGATTGAATCTTCAGGCAAGAAAAATGTTGCATTCCCAACCTTAATAATAACAATGACAAAAACGTCTATAAAGTACGTAAGTAAAAATCTATTGAAAAATGGGTAATTAAAATACCCTAAACATATCTGATTCCAGGTTTCCGGTTATGTTACAAGACCGAGGTGGATGTAAAGATATTTACATATTTCAGCAACTTCAGGACAAAATAATAAACCAAGAGGTTGACCTTAATTTACTTCAGATAATCTTCTAGAAAGGCCTGAAACATGTTTGTTAACAGCAACGGGTCCACCTGGAATGAGAAATATCTTTGCAGGCTCTTTACCGGTAAAAAGAATATAAATAAGGCTAAAGCTGAGAAGTGCAAAGCATATCTGCATTATTGAGAAGGCATAAATCCATTGGAATTAACACAACCACTCAAAAAGAAAAAAATTAAAACATTATCAGATTTGACGATGGCAAGGAACAATGAACAGATAGTCAGAAAGAAAACTGAAATGCAAAAGCATCCAACAGGAAAGTCAAATAGTTGCGATGCTTGTTTTCACTATAATCATGAATTGTCAAAGAGAATGAGCATTGTTGACAACTACATTTAAAATTCCATCAATGGGATTGGAGTCTTCTGCATCTTTTTGTATAAAAGGCTACAAAAATATAAGTGATTTGAGAGTAAATATATAGTCATTCAAGTCTCAGATCCTCCTTTAGTTGAATCATAAATGCGAAAGGCAGCCACCAACATCGTAAAATTACCAACCAGAGTCAATGCAGCTTGCATCGCCACCAGAATCTGCACTACAAATGCACATATATAAGGATGAATGTAATAATAGAGATCAAATATGAAATAATTACAAATTCACAATCCAAATCCAGTGATGTTGATTTGACTGCTTCAGTATAGTGAAAGCCTGGGTAATGAACAGTTGTCACTCTCTGCCTAATTTCAATGGAATTTATCAGTGACATGGTGTTTATAATGAAAGGGAAGATAATGACTCCCTACGTTGTCCATGATATAACAGATTAGTCTCTGCTATCAAATCTAACATATTTCATTATAAACACCAAATTGCCTTAGATGACTATGCCTTGTAAAAGTTCAAAATTTCTTGTTCATAATTAGAAGAATATCAGACATACCTCTAAAAATCCAATATATCTGCCAATCTTCTTCGTTTTCCCATAATCAGACAGTATGTTGTATAAGCAATTGTTTGGTTACGAATATTTGATTTGCTGTTTGATATCTTTGTTCACAATAATGCATCCAAAAACATGTGCACTTTTACTTTCAACCCATTAACAACAGCGGGTGGACATTACTTCTTTAACTGAGATGTGTGGGTCAATCACGGAAGAAATCTCATACAAATAACTTGTGTACAATGAAGAACCTAAGATGCATTGCCCAGTCATCATAATGTTAGAGCTACTTCAAGCAACACATCCCATTAATTACCTATATTTTCATTAATTGAAATTTTGTACATGAGGTTAGGCTTCTCTCCTTGTAGTGATGTTCTTAGTTGATTATCTTTATGCTCCTAGGATCCCTGCTGTACAGTACATTATGCTAATGCTAATGGGATCCAAATTTAAGAAAAGAAAGCAGACTATATTTACATTCTTAGTAGAACTAGGTTTAACATCCCTTTTAGCATTTTTTCCCAATTGTTAAAACGGGAATAAAAAATTGTCAGCAACCGTAGGGGATGTGATGGTTGCGGTCCTCAAGAGTCATAAAAAATTGTCGGCAATCGTAGGTTATGTGATGGCTGCCGTCCTCAAGAGTCAAAACAAAGGGAAATTCCTTGAACGTACCAGAGATGTCCCCCAAATGTCCCCCCGACCTTGAGGACATCACCACCTAGTTCTGAGAGCATTTCCCAATATCCCGAAGTACCTGGGTCCTGGAATGATGGGGGATGCAAGGGACAATGATCGCCCATCCCTAGGAAAGCATCTCCAGGTAATATAGTTTTTTAGGCTTCGAGCCATTCTATCTTGATCCCCTTTTCCCCCTTTTATTTTTCTATGTGCTTCTTCCTTTCCCATCCAACTACTTTCCCCCACCCAAATTTTATCTTTTAGAATACAAACTTTAATTTCCACTTTCTTTTCTTAAATTTGGAGCCCCGTCAGATCTCTTGTTTCCTCCCACTTTCTCCTTCCCTTTTTTTCCAGCATGTCCCATTTTCCATTCATGTAGTTGTTAGGAGAGCACATAGCAGTCTCGTGCCATCGACGATAGTTCCATCGGCTACCCTCAGCCTGGGCCATTCTCTAGATGACATTCTTAGACTCTGCGTCAGGGGCTTCCTACAGATTGAATGTCCGACCAATGCTTCTGATGCCACTCTGTGATGGTTAGCAAGGATGACTACACAGAGTTGCTTACATTGTATCCCATTTGTGTTGCAGTATTTTGTTGTTTTGGCATGTTCTCCCATGCTTTGGGTGAACTGTGTTCTACTTTATTTTATTTTAGTTTATTAGATTGAAATTCATTGGAGAAGCATTACGAGCTCCTTATAAAGCCTAAAAAAAAGAACAAACATGTAAAGAATGTGGACATAGCCCAAGCATAAAATTATTACGCATGGGGAGAAGTTCATATACTTGTATAGAAAGCCTCAAGTGTGGACAGAGCCAACAAGCATTGAAAGCAATTGTAGAGCTGAGAAAATTGTTTCAGGATGTAATTTGGAATCAAATATCAACTTTAAATCTTTAAAGGGTGGAAACTAGAATATAATTATATAGTCTTATGGTTGCTTGAAGAATGTACAGCTTTTTCGAATCAATGCAGTGAAATAAAAAGAAATGGTGTATTTTTGGTGTTTTCTTCAAAAATAGCCACGTCCTGTAACTATGATTTGATCTACTCAGGTGGTTATTGAAAGTAGAACAGGAAAGAGCTTCAGAACTATGATCTGCCATCTAAATTAGAATGTGTGTGTCCTTAGTGTCCTGGAAAATTGAGTTCCTTTTATCCTCTCTTTATCATAGAAACCAATGAAAGGGTTACGGTTTAAATTTTACATTGCCCACATTGAATTGAAATCCTCGTAAACCAAACAATCAACAAGAGTCAATTGCCAAGAAACCATTCAAAATTTATTTGGATACCCTGGTTGTTTTACTAGCACCACTATCTTTCAATCTCATGCAGTTTCATGTGTTTTTACCTTTAATTTTTAAATGATCATTCTACAGAAGCCCACCATGCAATACATTTTCAGTATTCCAAATAATATACACCAGCATAGATCCATCTTAACTTCGGATCTATTAAGCACCGAGAGGAATCAAAAAAATGAGATACAAATTTCTCAATGCTTAAAAAATCCTGAGTTAAGATGGATCTATGCTGGAGCCTGGTGTGCTTATATATATATATGTGTGTGTGTGTGTATGTGGAGAGAGAGAGAGAGAGAGAGAGAGAGAGTAATGCTTGGTATATACCTTCTAGCAAAAATTGTTTTAGATTCATCTTCGTCCAATGGTTGATATGATTTAAACACTAATACTGTTATTTTCTTATATATAATATTTGTACTAAATATTATATTCAGCGAACATATGTTGGGACGGGCATTGCATTAAAGAGATGTTACAGTCTCTTCAATGCTGGGTTGTAGAATGTGTTGATATTTGTAGCATCAAACAGGTACTTCCACATCGGTTTTGTGTCTAACATGTAGAAGTCGTCCTTAATGCCTCTCAAGACCTAGGAGATTCACTTTAATTAAGTAATTATTAAAGTGAATGTACTTTTGTAATTAATGGAGTTTAATTTAAGTCAAATGCCTAAGTATTTGGCATTAGTGAGTCAAATTAATTCCTAGCCATTAGATCATAAAGTGAAGGTGAGATCCAATCTCAGCCATTGATCACTTTGGAGATCTAGGGTTTTGGATTTAGGGTAAACTCAAGATTATAAAAGGCAGCCTAAGTGAAAAGAGGAGACACACACAGAGTGAGATAGGAGATCTCATTAATTGGGTGGAGAAGGACTTTCATCCAAGTGTGTGGGGGCAGGGTTCGAGGATAGGAGCAAGGGGTAGCAAAGGAGTAGCAACCAGGTGTGATAGGCCCTATTTTGTTGTTTTGTATTATTCCTTAGGTGGGCCATTATCCCAAGACAAAAGCCCAAATTTTATATTAATAAAATCAACATAGTATTGGTTTTCCCTTGGGGGTTTTTCCAGTGTCTTTTACCCAAAAAATTACATGCGCAAATGTGTATGGTTTCCTGTTGTGCTTATGCTTATTTGTTTATTTAGATCGTTAAAACTTGGTCGTGCTTTTATTTAATAAAATTTGCTTAATAAGTTTATTATAGCAAGGGTTTGCTAGTCGGGTGTTGGCGTGAAATTTAACATGCTATCAGAGCATGATCTCTTAAAAGGAAGACAAGTTTCACAGAAAACGTGATTTTGTAACGCAGAAATTTTTTATTTATTTTTGCAAGTCTGCGGGGGTAAATAAATTCAAAAAAAAAAAGATGGCCATCGTACAACGTACAGCCGCATGGGCTGCAGAAGTTGCGGGCTGGGCCACTGAAGATAGCCGTCGATAGTGGAGATTGTTGGTGGAGCGGTTGAGGGTGCGTGGAGCAGAACCGGCGGTGGAGGCTTGCACAGAAGGCAGGGTTGTGTGGTGTGTACTGGCTGCAAGTGCAGCAGAGGAGAGACAACAGGTAGCAGTGGGCGCAGCCAGTGGACGGGTCGAGAAGGAGACTCAAGCCAAGAGGTAGTTGGGAGGCGGCATAGTTGGTCAGGCGTGAGGAGTCACAGGTGCTAGCAAGTGGCAGCCGCAACCAGTCGCCAATTGATAGTAGAGTCATGGGCCAGCAAGGCCTCCAACAACAGGCCGGCCACAGCCAGTAGGGTCGCTACAGCAACAGCGGGCTACAGGGCATCGGCCGAGACAGAGCCGCAACAGGGTAGCCACCACCAGCAGGTCGTCCACAGCCAGTAGCGCCTCTATAGCAGCAGCAGGCTACAGGGCGTCGACCGAGACAAAGCCGCAACATGGTAGCCACCAGCACAACCAGACAGCCACCAATAGAGCCAGGCCAAGACAGCCGCCAACAGAACTAGGACAGTTGTCAGGCAGGACACACAGGGTAGCCAAGCCGCAAGCAGAAATATCGGGCAACCCCAGACAAACCCCGGCTAGTAGCAGAAGGATGCGGGCAGCTCCAGGTAACAATTGGGCAGACCGCAGGAAGTTTGGGTAGGAGCAAGAGGTTGCGAGCAGGCTTGGACAGCCTCAGGAAGACCATAGAGGGTGCAAGCAACAGGTCCGAGCAACGGGCAGTAGGTCTGGGCAGCGAGCAACACGTCTGGGCAATGGGCAGCAGGTCCGAGCAACAAAAATATTTTGTTGGGTGGCTTGTTGGGCAGCAACAAAATTCCAAGAAGGGGTACAGGCAACGAGCATGGAGATCTCGGATCGGTCTTTCACCTAAATATCTAGACCACGAAAGAGCACAGAGGAGCAAAGGACTTTTGGTCATGTGCTTGAGTCATCCACTTTGGAGCAAAGACGAACTTTTGCTCAAGTGCTTGAGCCATGAAGGACTGTGACTCAAGGGGATCTCAGATGGGTGAAGGACTTTCATCCAAAGATCAGGGGATGACAGATCTATTGGAGTCAGTGACTCATAGATGGAGCAAAGAAGGACTCTTTACATAAGGAGATTTGTTCAGTCCAAAGGAGAAGAGAAGCCAACATGGCAACAGGAGTTGATTGTATTACTTTTCTCAGTGGACAGAGAACATGATGGGGACACATGAGTTATTCATTAGTTTTTCAGAGGCGGACGCAGATCTGCATGCGGAGCTTGGCACCCATGCCAAGTGTGGTGTAGAGGGAATTGGGACAGTTGGGTTCCAGCTGGAGTCGGGAGGTTCTTTGGAGGTGGCAAATGTGTTGCTCTCAGTTTTTGCAATGGAGGATAGTGGATGTGCCATCTCTTTCGAGGATGGTCGGGTCCTTATTCAATCGAAAGGATCTAACATAGACTCAGCTCAAGTTCTTGGTGTCAAAGAGGGAAAGGTATACAGGTTGCAGGGAAAGCCTGTAGGTGGATCCAAGGGGATCTTGAATCATGGATGGATGTCAGTGACAGAGGACGAGGAGCGAGAGGCTCTGAAGGTTGAGCAGAGTTCATAGACTTCCAGTGTGGGGAGTCAACCGTCAGATGGGAAGAGGGAGTTAGCCCCTTCTAGTTTTGACAAAAGACCTAGTTGGTATGAGCTGACATTGATGGATGCTAAGGAGTAGGAGAAGGCTCCTAGGAGTGTAGACAGGTGTAACACCCTGTTTCCCCCAGCTTGTAATTAATCATAAAATAGGATTACCATGTTGTGGCATGAGAACGGTGTAAATGTATTATTGTTCGAGTTGCCAATAACTGACTGTGGGGGTGAAGCCTTGAAAGTACTGGCCATGATATCACTAGAGGAAGAATGTGAAAACTATACGAGAGGGTTCATTATACCAAATAACCCCAAATTTCCCTTGATGAGGATGACAAACCTCTTTCGGATCCCAAGGAGAGAAATCAGTTAATGAAGAAAGGACCAGTGATTGAATTATCAACCACCCCCATGAATGGAAGCATGGTCGAGCTGTCGAATGTCGGCCCGAAGTACCACAGAGACCTGCAGACCCGAACTTCCTTCTGACAGAAGGAACGTGATAGGTCGGGAACCTTCCAAAAAGAAGGAAGGTAAGATAGATACACACGGACAACCAGAGAAGAGACACCAGACGAGAGCACAAGCTCGTACGGGAGATGCGCGGAGCTCTCTAGGGGATAAGGAATAGAAGGCCACGAGCTTGATGCTGAGTGAGCATCTGATAAACCTCGTCGAGGCCATAACAGGGAGAAATCTCTAAAAGTTGCAGAGAACAGAACCCGAGCAGAAGCTGAAGAGAGAAAGAATCCTTGAGAACTGCAAGAGTTCCCTGGTGATATCATGGCTTGGCACGGGGGTGGCTAGAGTGCTAAGAATGAATGCCTCTAAGCCTATGGTAGGGTGGAAGGACGAACACCCATAGTCAGTTAGTTGGCTACCACCTGTAATAGATAAGTAATCGCATATCTTGTGTATTTAAGTGGTACTGTGAGTTAAAGTTGGATATTCTATGAATGTTGTCGGGATGGTTATGTTTGCTTAATGATTTATACTGTATTTCCTTCTTTTGTATCTGCCTAAATGTGAAATTAGGCAAGTAGGAAATCATATGGATAGGACATGCTTTATACTTGTAAATGCTTGCGTCCTGTGGTGGCTTAAGCTAGAGTCACGAACTGTATGTCCGTCGACCTTGGAAACAGTTTCATGAATGCATGTCGACCCTCCTAGTCGTTCTGAGTCCCTTGAAGGACGAAGTCTGTTACGCTCAGGAGAGGTAGTGCAGATATGCACAGGCTCTCTGCGAGGCAAACAGAAACCGAGAACCACTTAAGTTCTAGACTTGATGAATGAGCGCAAGGGGTACGCAAAAATTCTTCTAAGTGTTAATTCTAGTAGAAAGAGCGTAACGCTCTTAGGTCCTTCATAACTGACAAAGCTCAGGAAGGATAGCGAGATTCAAGTATCGAAAGGGGATATCCTTTCGATTGGAAGATGAACGAACGAGATCCGTTCGGGAGGATCCAAGGTCTGTCACGACCGTTAGATTTGAAGAAGGAGCGCAAACGTTAACGCCTCGATTCCTTCAGTCTTCGCAAGTTCAACGAATGTTGGTAATCATAGTGAAGGGGACGGATTCTCTAAAATCTGAAACCTGAAGTCGCGATGCGATCTGAGCCGTAGATCCAAGGATCTATCGGGACCCTCCTTGATCGTTGGATTGGTGAGATCGGAGTCCGCACATCGGGAGAATCGCACGTTGGCGCGACTAAACTTTTGAAACCCAAAGTTGCGATGCGATCTAGACCGTTGGATCAAGGAAGGTCGTGGACCGTCGATCTGACGCGAGCAGATTAACGCAAGGAGTATGTGGAAACTCGAGATCCCCTAAGAACCAAGCTCAAAGAGATAAGCGCTTCTCAGAAGCGCAGATGAGGTCCAAGAGACAAACTTGTTTCAAGTTCGTAAGCTCCGAAGGGAAAGCAGAAGTCGAGACCCATATATCATGGCTCACGGGAGGTAGATCGAAGGCCGAGAAAGAGGCCTTCGGAACATCTAAAATCTCCCAAGTCATGGAAGAAAGCGAAAGCTCAGGAGGAGGAGCAACAGTGGTCGTTGGATCGAGCACTGTGAAAGATCTAGGCCGTTGAAATTCACGTCCAGACAATTAGAAGAGAGCACAGGAGGAGATCAGATCTGGACCATCAGATCTGAGTGCAAGGCCCAACAGTTGTTGGATCCAGGAAAGGTGCACGAGGGTTAAACCCTTCGAAAGTATACAGGAGAATGGACTTTGCCAAGTCCCGAAGTTTCGAAATCATCGAAACCGTCCATCGTCAGAGCTGACAGGTGGAAGCAAATCCAAGAGTTTGAGAACTCGGACATCGGAAGAACTAGGGGAGAGTAATCTAAACCTCACAAAGGGCGAGTGTGAGGTGACTCTGATCCATTGGATTCAAAGGACACGTGGCAGAGATCCACGTGCTTCGGAGGAAGAACCTGCGGAGAAGTCAAGAGGCGAATACCCGAGGAGCTAGGAGCCTCAGCAATCCTAGTCGTCCATCGGGATAGGACACGTGGCGGGAGATCAACGTTTCGCTAACTCACAAATCGGGAAAGTCAAAGGCAGAATCGTGAGAACTCGCAAGTTGATCTAGACCATAGGATCACGAAAGACTGTGGACTGTTGATCTGACTCTATCGGAAGATCGGGGATCAGAAGAGTCAGGGTGGACTCACACCCAAATACCTGAGACGCGAACTCGCGATTTGATCGCAGTCGTCGATCGAAGGGAGAGTGTGGATCGTAACTGGGTCTTGGAGGGAGTTCGCATATCGGACTTCAAAGAGGAGAAAAGAACTTCCCTCGAGAGACGCGAAACACGAAGTCCCGAAGCGCTTGGTAGTTGGGCCCCAGGTTGTCGCCCAACGTCTCAATCAAAGGAACCTAGCGGGAGGAGCTAGCGCCTAGAGGATTCTTCGATCGAGAATCGAAAATTAGGAGTATCAGGTTTGGCCCATAGCAAAACACCTGAGGTCCGAGGTCGCGAAGCGTCTTTTGGATAGGCACATGGTCACAGCGGGTGGTCACGTGGAGGAGCTTACACCAGGTGTTAGTTTGCATGGGTGAAGTCTCACAAAGACCCGTGGATCGATTTCTTAGAGATTCCAGTAGGGAACCGAAGAGTTGCTTCAGCTAGGGAATTTTGAAGGTCCATTGACTAGGATTAAAGACCATGGATGGAGGATTCGACTAATTGAGGAAAAATAAAAAAATTTATTTATGCCCCGTCGTGGGTGTGATACAAATTGGTATCAGAGCGTGGTTACAACACTTGGCCTGCTTGGGCTCATGCGAGAGTCGCATAAAGAGGTACTGTTATCTGCATTTACTCCTTGAGGAAAAAGGACTGCAGATTGAATTTGTGATTTTGGGAATTCTTGTTGAATTTCAGCAGAAGAATTTATTTAACCCTTGTCAAGTGATAACTACTCTTACCTGAGTAGGGATATGCTAATTAAGATTGATAATAAGACTTGAATGTGGATAGCTAAAGATGGCAGAGTTCTGTCAAGGGTATCTGAAGCCCAAAAGGCGGATGACCTGACATTCGTGACACTTCTTCTAAGCATGGGCAGTTGGAACCTCGGGCACTGATGATGGTTGATTATATAATGGTTAATACCTTTGTGGGCTTAAAGGAATCTAATAGAATCAGGTAGGATCCTTGGCAGTATAATTATTGCTTTATATTAAACTCCGAGTATATAACTCCTCATGACCAAAGGAAAGGTGAGATGAGTAAAGTGCTATAGAAGTTGAGACAAGAAAGTTTTATTGCCAGTTGTTATAGTATAAAAGGGAGAGTGACCCTGGTTGGTCATTGCTATAAAGAGAAGGCAACACCAGTATGAGTTATAACTGTGAGATTAGTCATGTAAGCGACTGTAATCTCTAACTAAAGAACACTAATGATAAAAATAAGCTAGTATGATGAATACTTAGTTGTGTGTGTATACTTTAGTGCATGGATCTAATGCATTGAGAAGCTTCTTGATATGAAGCCTGATATTAATACCGGTTAGATATGAATGATATCAAATGTGTGAGTGATGCACATGTATGATGTAAGAGTATAAGTATACTAAAGGCCCAATATGGTTGCCCTGATGAGTGAAATGTGAGGCAAGCTTAGCACTTGCCAAGATTGAATGAATAGTAGAAGAATACCATGGTTGCATGGTTGACTCCATTCAGAAGAGTCATGAAAGTTATATTTTGAATGATAGCTTAAGGGGAATGTGTTCCATTCCCTCAAGAAAGATTAATGTAAATAGAAAAAAGAGTGTACAAGCAAGGATGCTCGGTTGTCATGATAAGAGGCAATTGATTCTGCCTTGAAGGTCACATGAGAACGATTGTAAACAATCATGAGTTGATTGATTTTAAAGTAGAGATGTATGTAGGCTATGAATTATACCTATGGCAACTACACACAGGCTGATGATTGTGAATATGGTTAAGTACATCATGGAAGTAAGTTAACAAACCAGAATATGTATGGATACATAATTTGGGTACCTGACCAAGACGCACGTTTATATTTATCAAGGAATATTTGGTAAACAGCTAAAGATAACTGAAGGTTGAGTCCATCACAGGCAGTGGTGGACGTGCAATAAAGAAGTTGCATGCGGTGGGAGTTCCCTGCGAAGAAACTGTGTAAGGACTCTGTCAGAAGAACAGAGTCACAACCCTAATAATTATTGAAGGTTGGGCAATGGGCTGCAAAGCCTGTCTATATATAAGAATCCTAGATTACATTTTGAAAGCATCATGTAATGAATAGAAGACTAATGAATGGATACAAGAGTATGTTTGATTAAATAGGCTTGGTTAAAGCCATGTTAAGAAAAGGCAGTGAAGCCTTTAGAGATAACTCAGTTGGGCTGAAAAGTCTCAGGCAGTGTAGAAAGAATTGGAAGAAGGGGAGATTCCCTAACTCCCTTCTTGCTATGTGTTATGTTTCCTCTGGAATGAGAAAGCCGATTTACTAATGAAAGTAAATTTTTTGACATCATAGTGATGATGATTGTATTACTGCAGAAACAGTTTAGAACTGTCTGTATTGCATTCATGGAGACCCTTGAAGATAATGTGATGAAGTGCATAAAGATATACTAGGACATTTTGAAGAAGTTATGAATTTGGATGTTATGATACATGCATTTTAATTGATATTACAACTAATGATGCATGTTGTGTATAGAAAGGAATTGGAACAGTTGAGGAAGACGGTTACCAATGATGGGCAACCTCAAGTAGAGGATGACCATGGGAAAGTTGCGGTCGAAAGATTGTTGACAGGACTGTAAGAATCCCCCTAAAAACACTATTGATGAGGTAAAAATCAAAAAGAGGGTGCTAGCAACCAAGAACAGGTATGAAAAGATTGGGTAAGAATCCTTTCTAAAATATTTTATTGTCTAATGTTATGCACGAAATTTTAAAAGGGCAGTTGTATGCCATGGATACCCAAGTAGGGTATGATTTGGAAGGGAGAACCCGAGTGATGGAGGTGTGAACCTCTGGCAGTGAAGACTAATTGTATGATGCAATAACATTTGAACCAAATGATCTCTGTTGACAAAAAAGGTCAAAAACCTTTACTAAGAAATCGTAGAAATCCCTTCGATCAACTACAGATCGAGATCATGAAGATCGCGAAAGAAAACCCTGATCGAATCAGGTTAATCGAGAACCTGACAGAGGAGATGAACGCGAGTCGTTCATCGTAAGGAAACCGATCTCAATCGTCAAATCGATTTCAAGATCCACTGGAGTTAACTGATCAAACGCCAGATGTTCGATAAGATCGACGACCCGCATCTATTGCGAAGATCGGAAGGAGAACTAAACCGCGGACTAGTTGAGGTTCCGCAATCCCTTACAGCCATTAGATCTGGAGGAAGATGGATCTTCACCGTCGATTTGCAGACAAGGGGTTTAGCCATGATCATAGCACCCGGACACGGGAGTTGAAAAGGTAGCGCTTGAAAAGAATAGAACTGAGGTCACAGCTTTCGATCGCATGGAAAGAAAAACGAAGTCCTCCGGGCTAGTCAAGGAAGGTAGAGTTTAGCACTCTACGTTAGACTGTGGTCACGGGGACTGGCTCTATGGGAATAAAGGTGCTCATCGTTAGCACGTTGCATGGAATGCATTGAGGGAATGCATGTTGCATAAGAGGGCAGACAATGGAATTTTCAATAAAGAAGGAGGACCTTCCAATGTTTTACTTACATTATGTAAGCGTGGAAGGAAAACAAATTGGGTGGCCATAAGTGTTGGCACCCTGGTTATTAATGAAGGAAGAATGCTTAAAGGCATTCATGTGAAACTTTTGAGTTTCATGCGTCCTGATTTGGGATTGTGATCGGCCTATAGCAGGAAGCATGGTCCTGCTGTAAAAGTGAATGAAAATGAATAAGCCATGTGGTGAAGAGGTTGGTTAAATTCCAACACACCATGGCCAAGAACCTGTCATAAAGTGTGACAAACTTGAAATCAATGCAAGAGCGCATTGGGTATGAATGTGGCCGTGAATACTGGCACATTTGTTAGATCCTTTAAAATGTTGAATTACGTTTTGAAAGGTTTGGTATGTTGAAATGAGGTATAGGAAAGGAATGGGATTCCCTTTTCATGTTTATATAGATGTGATGAACTGTTAGTATGCATGGTTTTGAATATCTATATATATATATATATATATATATATATATATATATATATACATGGATGCATGAGAGACTAACAATTTGTTTGGTTATGGAAAGAATGAATTGCAGGAAGCAAAGGGTCATGGATATGGCAGTGATGTAAGCCCATAAAGAAGACCAATTCCCTGTTGAGTCAAACTGCAAGGAATGGTATTTTCCTTTTTGAGAAAGTGAATTTGATTGTTGGTATGCACAACTCTGAAATTGTTTGTGACGACGTTATAAAGATATAACAAAATATATGTGCATGGGAAACTAACAATTTGTTTGGCTGATTGAAGTTGAAAGTGCAGGAAGTAAAGGGGTCTTGGATATGGCAGTGTTGTGAGCCCATATAGAAGACCAATCACTTGCTGAGTCAAATCGCTATGGGAAGGAAAGTCCCATAATTATGAATATGGTTCCTATGCGGAACAAATATGAAAACAAAATGTGGAATTTGGAAAATCTGTGGGTGACAGATTTACAAGAAAATTTTGAATTTAAAATTTATAATGATGTCTCATGAATTTTTGTATACCTGTAATACAGGTGAGAAGGAGAATAACCTTCGTCCCTATCTATTACGATGCCGGGAGAAGGAGAGTAACCTTCGTCCCTATCTATTACTGTGACGGGAGAAGGAGAGCAGCCTTCATCCCTAACTTTCACTGAGCCAGAAGAAAAGATCTGTCCAGAAAGGACAAATGATGGAAAAAAAAAAAATGGCTACTGTTGAGCCATGAGAACCCCGTGGTAAGCCATGATCGCCTAGAATATATTGTGTTGAGATAACACAAGCTAGAGGGACGCCTCGGCAGAGCAAGTCTGAGGGACGCCTCAACTGTAAGGCTCGATAAAATCTCTGGAATTCTTCCTGTGCGAGAAAACCTTGGCAAGGCAAGATGGATCACCCGAGGGACTGTATAGCAGTGAAGGGGATGCCTGATCCTGGGCCTGGAGGGTGAGTGACTGCAAAAAAAAGGAGACCTTGATAGTTCTTGTAAACTAATGGGATCATACACACAATGGGTATGACAAGGAAAAACAATGAGCCTGGATAACAAGACAACCATGTGGATACAAATCCACAAACTGCACTGATAATTATTGTGTTAAGATTAGAAAATTGTTCCTAGAAATTTTTATACAATGTTATCACATGAGACTATGATTAATGCGCTTGTTGTCCCAAAATTTCTGAAAGCAGGTGACAAAGATTAAGGGTCTGAAAAAGGACCTGACTGAGAAAGAAAGATCAAGATTTCTGAAACAACTGAATGAGAAAGGCATAACAAGTGTTTTTGAGAAAGAACACCAAGGACGGTGTTCCTTTAAGGGGGAGGGAATTGTAACACCCTGTTTCCCCCATCTTGTAATTAATCATAAAATAGGATTACCATGTTGTGGCATGGGAACGATGTAAATGTATTATTGTTTGAGTTGCCAATAACTGATTGTGGGGGTGAAGCCTTGAAAGTATTGGCCATGATATCACTAGAGGAAGAATGTGAAAACTATACAAGAGGGTTCATTATACCAAATAACCCCAAATTTCCCTTGATGAGGATGACAAACCTCCTTCGAATCCCAAGGAGAGAAATCAGTTAATGAAGAAAGGACAAGTGGTTGAATTATCAACCACCCCCATGAATGGAAGCAGGGTCGAGCTACCGAATGTCAACCCGAAGTACCACAAAGACCTGCAGACCCGAGCTTCCTTCTGACAAAAGGAACGTGATAGGTCGGGAACCTTCCAAAAAGAAGGAAGGTAAGATAGATACACATGGACAACCAGAGAAGAGACACCAAACGAGAGTGCAAGCTCGTAAGGGAGATGCACGGAGCTCTCCAGGGGATAAGGAACAGAAGGCCGCGAGCTTGATGCTGAGTGAGCATCTGATAAACCTCGCCAAGGCCATAACAGAGAGAAATCTCTTAAAGTTGCAGAGAACAGAACTCGAGCAGAAGCTGAATAGAGAAAGAATCATTGAGGACTGCAAGAGTTCCCTGGTGATATCATGGCTTGGCACGGGGATGGCCAGAGTGCTAAGAATGAATGCCTCTAAGCCTATGGTAGGGTGGAAGGACGAACACCCACAGTCAGTTAGTTGGCTACCACATGTAATAGATAAGTAATCGCATATCTTGTGTATTTAAGTGGTACTGTGAGTTAAAGTTGGATATCCTATGAATGTTGCAGGGATGGTTATGTTTGCTTAACGATTTATACTGTATTTCCTTCTTTTGTATCTGTCTAAATGTGAAATTAGGCAAGTAGGAAATCATATGGATAGGACATGTTTTATACTCGCAAATGCTTGTGTCCTGTGGTGGCTTAAGCTAGAGTCACGAACTGTATGTCCGTCGACCTTGGACACAGTTTCATGAACGCATGTCGACCCTCCTAGTCGTTCTGAGTCCCTTGAAGGACGGAGTCTGTTATGCTCAGGAGAGGTAGTGCAGATATGCACAGGCTCTCTGCGAGGCAAGCAGAAACCAAGAACCACTTAAGTTCTAGACTTGTTGAATGAGCACAAGGGGTACGCAGAAATTATTCTAAGTGTTAAGTCCAGTAGAAAGAGCGTAACGCTCTTAGGGCCTTCATAACTGACGAAGCTCAGGAAGGATAGCGAGATTCAAGTATCGGAACGGGATATCCTTTCGATTGGAAGATGAACGAACGAGATACGTTCGGGAGGATCCAAGGTGTGTCACGACCGTTAGATTTGAAGAAGGAGCGCAGACATTAATGCCTGGATTCCTTCAGTCTTCACAAGTTCAACGAATGTTGGTAATCATCGTGAAGGGGACAGATTCTCTGAAATCCAAAACCCAAAGTCGCGATGCAATCTGGACCGTAGATCCAAGGATCTATCGAGACCCTCCTTGACCATCGGATTGGCGAGATCGGAGTCCGCACATCGGGAGAATCGCACGTTGGCGCGACTAAACTTCCAAAACCCGAAGTTGCGATGTGATTTGGACCGTTGGATTAAGGAAGGTCATGGACCGTCGATCTGACGCGAGCAGATTAACGCAAGGAGTATGTGGGAACTCGAGATCCCCTAAGAACCAAGCTCAGAAGAGATAAGCGCTTCTCAAAAGCGCAGATGAGGTCCAAGAGGCGAACTTGTTTCAAGTTCGTAAGCTCCGGAGGGAAAGTGGAAGTCGAGACCCATATATCAAAGCTCACAGGAGGTAGATCAAAGGCCGAGGCCTTCGAAACATCTGAAATCTCCCAAGTCAGGGAAGAAAGCGAAAGCTCAGGAGGAGAAGCGACAGTGGTCGTTGGATCGAGCACTGTGAAAGATTTGGGCCGTTGAAATTCACGTCCAGACAATTAGAAGAGATCGCAAGAGGAGATCAGATCTGAGTGCAAGGACCAACAGCCCTTGGATCCAGGAAAGGTGCACGAGGGTTAAACCCTTCGAAAGTATACAGGAGAATGGACTTTGCCAAGTCCCGAAGTTCCGAAATCATCGGAACCGTCCATCGTCAGGGCTGACAGGTGGAAGGAGATCCGAGAGTTCGAGAACTCGAACATCGAAAGAACTGGGGGAGAGTAATCTAAACCTCACAAAGGGCGAGGTGTGAGGTGACTCTAAGCCGTTGGATTCAAACGACACGTGGCAGAGATCCACGTACTTCGGAGGAAGAACCTGCGGAGAAGTCAAGAGGCGAATACCCGAGGAGTTGGGAGCCGCAGCAATCCTATCCGTTCATCGGGATAGGACACGTGGCGGGAGATCAGCGTTTCGCTGACTCACAAATCAGGAAAGTCAAAGGCAGAATCGTGAGAACCCGCGAGATCCGAAATCGCGAGTTGATCTGGACCATAGGATCACGGAAGACCGTGGACCGTTGATCTAACTCTATCGGAAGATCGGGGATCGGAAGAGTCAGGGTGGACTCACATCCAAATACCCGAGACGCGAACTCGCGATTTGATCGCAGTCGTCGATCGAAGGGAGAGTGTGGACCGTAGATTGGGTTTTGGAGGGAGTTCGCACATCGGACTTCAGAGAAGAGAAATGAACTGCCCTCGGGAGACGCGAAACACGAAGTCCCAAAGCGCTTGGTAGTTGGGCCCCAGGTTATCGCCCAACGTCTTAATCGAAGGAGCCTAGCGAGAGGAGCTAGCGCCTAGAGGATTCTTCGATCGAGAAATCGAAAATCGGGAGTATCAAGTTTGGCCCATAGAAAAACACCTGAGGTCCGAGGTCACGAAGCGCCTTTTGGATAGGTGCATGGTCACAGTCGGTGGTCACGTGGAGGAAGCTTGCACATGGTGCTAGTTCGCACAGGTGAAGTCTCGCAAAGACCCGTGGATCGATTTCTTAGAGATTCCAATAGGGAACCAAAGCGCTGCTTCAACTTGGGAATTTTGAAGGTCCATTGACCAGGATTAGAGACCATGGATGGAGGATTCGACTAATTGAGGAAAAATAAATTTTTTTATTTATGCCCCGTCGTGGGTGTGTTACAACAGGGAGAGCAAGCCTCCAAAGAAGTGTCCATACTTCAGGGCATTAATGTGTAACGTCATTGATTCCGAGACTTCCAGTGTTCAGGGAGCAACAAACCAACAGGGTTGGAAGGATGTCAATGTGCAGGATGATGTGTGCGACATTGTGCCAGGGTCGAAAGGAGAACTAGTTCTAGGTGGCTCTTCAAGAAAAACCTTCCTCGCTAAGAGGGAATGTTGATGTTTGTAGCATCGAACAAGTACTTCCACATTGGTTTTGTGTCTAACATGTGGAAATCGTCCTTAATGCCTCTCAAGACTTAGGAGATTCACTTAAATTAAGTGATTATTAGAGTGAATGTATTTTTGTAGTTAATGGAGTTTAATTTAAGCCAAATGCCTAAGTATTTGGCATTAGTGAGTTAAATTAAATCCTAGCCACTAGATCATAAAGTGAAGGTGAGATCTAATCTCAATCATTGATCACTTTGGAGATCTAGGGTTTTGGATTTAGGGTAAACTCAAGATTATAAAATGCAGCCTAAGTGAGAGGAGGAGACACACACAGAGTGAGATAGGAGATCTCATTGATTGGGTGGAGAAGGACTTTCATCCAAGTGTGCAGGGAAAGGGTCAGAGGAAAGAAGCAAGGGGCAGCAAAAGAGTAGCAGCCAGGGGTGATAGGCTAGGCTATTTTGCTGTTTTGTATTATTCCTTAGGTGGGCCATTATCTCAAGACAAAACCCAGATTTTATGTTAATAAAATCAACATAGTACTGATTTTCCATTAGGGGATTTTCCAGGGGGTTTTACCCAGAAAATTACGTGTGCAAATGTGTATGGTTTCCTGTCGTGCTTCCGCTGATTTATTTATTTAGATCATTAAAACTCAGCCGTGCTTTTATTCAGTAAAATCTGCTTAATAAGTTTATTACAGCAAGGGTTTGCTAGAAAGTAAATTGACGGATGCTAGGCGTGAAATTTAACAGAATGCACCTTGCTTCTCCCAGTGCAACAAAAAATGCAGACTAACCTCAAGTGATTCAGCATTATAGAAGAAATGCCATGTACATGCACACAATGCTCCTCCAAAGAGAGGTACCTGAATGACATCATTCCAAGATGCATAAGGAACAAGCATACAAAATCCTGATTGACATACTCATAAGCCAGAAGAAACATAAAGAGATCAACTTGGTAGCTGAATAGTATGCTTGTATCTACTCAATTGAAACTGATACCTTCTTTCCAGAGATATAAGCTGCACACAATGTAAATATGATATATCTAGACAGAAGTAAAAAGTTGGAATCAAATCAATATTGTCTCAAGCATAAGCTTAATCGATTGGCCACAATAAACATACACAAATACGAATGAAATAAAGTCCACAAACCAGATTTCACTCATGGGTCATGCTTTCAAACTTTCCAAATTACATTATTGGGCAAGAATAGTTTCAGGACTTTGTTCACTCTATACTCAAAAAGAACTATATACAGTTTTATCATGTATGTGAAGCTCCAAGAAGGATCACTGAATTTATTTTGCACAGTGCCTCAAAACTATTACATCAACATCAAGGATGTCAGACAGCTAATTTGGGAGTAGGCTTTCCTTGGGTTTATCATCCTTAAGCTGCTTGTTCAAATTTCAAACGACCATATCTTGAGATGCTGGGGCACTATAATTCAGGAATTAATATCAGAGAGAAAGTTGTCATAGTCACTGTGATAACAAAAAATAAATGTTCCTCCACTTAATACAGTTAAGTATTACTCCATTCAAGCTTGAGTTGCATTTTCCAAACAACAGGCTTATAAGTTTTCTTTACACAGACAACCTGTAACTTCCCATGCTTCAATTCAAGATGTGGAAACTCAAAAGGTCAAAATTCGCACATATCAACACATGAACTTTAGATCGAATGATGAAAAACCCCGGAGACTTTCATCCTGCATCTCAGAGAGTTTACAACACAAGGAACTTTCCAAGATGCCTTTGGAAAATCCCCATTTGAGTTTTGAAACATAGGAAGCAACCGTTGAAAATAAACAAGCACGTGACAGCTATAAAAACAATTGGGGCCACTATGAAAACAATACGGGATTGCTATGAGCGAAATCATAAATGGATAAGGCCATGATGATCAGAAATTCGTAAGCAGCTGCTGCAGACCTCCCAAGCAACAGCGAAAATGTGGGTGCCTAATTCACTGAGGTTTTAGAAATGTTCCCCTAAAGTCAAACTGTCCTGTAACTTGTTTTAAGAATCCCGAAGCTGTCCCGTGAACATTTTCACAGTTGTCCAATGAGTGTTTTCATACAGTTGATGCCTATATCCCAAAAACCCAAATTGGGCTTTCCAAAGGCATTTTGGAAAGCTTCTTGGATTGTAAACACGTCGGTACATAGAATGGGGGTCTCTGGGGTTTCTCAGCATTCACTCTAAAGTTCAAGTGTTGCTATGTTATTAATGGACATTTTGCTAACCAGATTCCGGCACTTGAAACTTCCACCATTCCTTCAGACCTAGCGACTGTTTTACAAATTCAGAAGACTTCACTGTGGATAGCCTCCGCTCATCTACGAAACATTCCTGAGCTTGTAGGACTAGTCACTGGGCTCCTAGTATCTGAACCATTTTTTAAACAAAACTATCATTAACCTGAGCCCTCTTGTACCATGTAATATCGACATGTCATATATCTCCCTACTAAACTGGATTTCTTTCCCTCATGAAACATATACAATTATGAATATCTGTCCCCATTACTGGATTTTGGTTTCTTTCCCTCGTCAAACATTTAGAATTATGAACAACATATCAGAGAGAAAAGGAAACAAAAATGCCCTTTAAAATTCACTGTATTGTCACCTTAACCATATATAAATTAGAAATTAAAATAGGGAATTGCTTCTGAGCCGCCGCGTATAAAAAGTAGAAGAACATACCATACCCCAGGAGAGTCCTTTCCAAGCTTGGCATCCTGGCTTATCTCCATACTGCCAAACCAAAGCCATGGCCACCATCCTGCACCACATTTTCCCAATACCCACAAGGCCACACTGCCTCTTACAACTACATTCATACAAATTTCTGTCAAAAATTTACATATATGACTGAATCAAGCTGATAATGAATTGTACCATTCCACAACACTGGAAACGTGAATAACCCATGTGGGCAAAGACAAAGCATTCTTGGGTTCCTGTGCAATCAAAGCTTTTGCAGATTCCCATTGAGATTCAAGCCCAACTGCAAAAGCATCTCCTGCTAAAGCTAATGTAAAAAATGTGGCAGTCCCTACCCCAAGGCCAAGGATCCTTTGGGTTTCTGCACAAGTTAATGCGCACCAGATCTTGGACTCGCTAGACTTCTTAATTGCATTGATAATAGAATGGTTTTCTGTTTCCTTGAATACAGTTTGTGAATATTTGGAGCCTAGAGTGCGCTTTTTTCTGCATAATTGATCAGAGATTCGATATGAACAGAGTTTCGTATGATTGGGATAGCAGGCCAAGGTACATGCAAGACTTGATGCCATTGAGCATATCTACCACCGTAGATGAAATGTGCTACTGCCGGTTTTCCAATTGAATCAATTCAAATCCAATTTAAATGGATTATGGATTATATATAAACAGAGGTCAACCCTAAGGTGTTGATAAGAGGTTACTTCGAGTATTATGATTATGTGGATCAAATTTGCAACCTTCACCACAAGTCTTCAATTTAGATTTTGCCATTAATCTTAAAAGCAAAATTTTAAATTGTGCTCTAACTACAATTTCAAATTTTTAACTCTTTTTGCTTATGCTTTTAAATTTGATACTCTATAGCACTATAGATTTATTATAACTTCAAATTTAAAATTAATGAAATATAAATTAGAAATTATATTATTAAAAAATTGAAATTAAAATAAATATATTAAATTTTACATAATTGTAATTAATTACCATATATTCAATTTAGTTTTATACCTATCAAATATAAAATATACAATTTAGTCTTATATCTATTAAAAATAAAAGGATCTAATTTAATTTTATATCTATTGAAAGATAAAAAATTTAGAAGTGCAAATTTATTTAATGGTATAAAAAATTTATGTCAAATCTTTATAGAGAATATTTATAGAGCATGTTTATTTAGGTTGGCCTTGTTTTGATATAGCTTAAGCCAAGTGCTATCCCTGATGATTTTGAGGATTTAATATTTATCAAATATAAAAGGATCCAATTAATTTTATATCTATTGAGAGAGATAAAAATATTTAGAAGTGCAAATTTATTTAAAGGTATAAAAAATTTATGTCAAATCCTTATAGAGAATACTTATAGAACCCATTTATTTCCATCGACTTTGTTTTGGTGTGGCTTAGGTCAGGTGCTTAGGACAAACTAATCCTACAATCATGTACACACAAACAAACAAAAAAAAATTATAACAATTTTTTACATTTTTATAAATTTGAGATTAAAATAAATTTAAATTAAGTTTATTGCAATTTTTTAATTAATTAAGTTGAAATTTTGTTTATTTTATTCTTAATATTTGGTTTTATATAAACTTTATTAATAGACAAACTAAGATTATTAGACTCTCCCAGATGAGTTGTTCCATGCACCTGAACTTTCCTTTATTTTAGTTTATCATCATTACTCACCCACCCAGTTATGGATATGACATATCTCTTCCACTTGAGGTTTAAAGTGTAGCTACATTGTTTTTCTTGGTATAATTAGCATAAATACATCTTAACCACAGATGTATTAAGTATTGAGAGCAATTAAAAAGACAATAAAACTTAAATTTCTTTGTGTTTGATGGTGGTTTATTTTATTACTTTTATTTTAGTTTATCGTCATTACTCAGCCACCCACTTATGGATATGACATATCTCTTCCACTTGAGGTTTAAAGTGTAGCTACATTGTTTTTCTTGGTATAATTAGCATAAATACATCTTAACCACAGATCTATTAAGTATTGAGAGCAATTAAAAAGACAATAAAACTTAAATTTCTTTGTGACATCTTAACCACGGATGTATTAAGTATTGAGAGCAATTAAAAAGACAATCAAGCTTAAATTTCTTTGTGTTTGATGGTGGTTTATTTTATTACTTTTATTTTAGTTTATCGTCATTACTCAGCCACCCACTTATGGATATGACATATCTCTTCCACTTGAGGTTTAAAGTGTAGCTACATTGTTTTTCTTGGTATAATTAGCATAAATACATCTTAACCATAGATCTATTAAGTATTGAGAGCAATTTTTTTTGTTTTGTAAATAAGAAGTGTATGTATATTAAGAGCTTTCAAAAACCGAAGCAGAATAGCAAAATACAGAGATGTCCGAGATGTAGTTATTGGACTGCCCCAGCCATGGGGAAACCAGTCCAGCCAGCCCAACCAACCCACTAGTCCAACAAGTCATAAGCTAAACCAGTAAGAGAGTATTTAGACTGTTTATCATCTACGGCCTAAACCTGAGAGGACTTGACAAACACTAAAAACTTAGACACCTGGCAGGTAGCCGGTCCACGTGGCTTGAAGGTCTCCTGGCCAAGGCTCTTCCTCAATATACGTTGCCTCGTCGACCCAATGCTTGTCATCTTCCGGGAACAGGGCCGCATGCATGGATGAGAGAATTTGGAGGAAGCTCGCCACCTTTGCGTCCGTAGCCTGTATGCGAAAGTGTAAATCCGCCACCTCCTGCCTGAGTTCAAAAACCAGGTCGTGCAGTACAGACAGGCTATCTCTGAATTGCGCTCTGTCAAAGGAATCCGGGCAATGAAGTCCTGCCCTCTTAGGCTCCCCTTGTGGAGAAGGGTCGCATCCCAGGTTGCCCGGAGGATCATGGGAGGGCCCGGGGTTAGGAGGAATCGCTGGGGAGTCTTGAAGAAGCCGTAGGAGTGAAATTGGCGTTCGTGGAATTATGGCCATGGAGCTTAACTGCGGAGCTTGCAAAGAGACAGGAGTAAAGTCAGACTGATGGCGAGGGGAGGAATCAGCAGAGTCGAGTCCAGGGGTGTGATCGAGGGCCTTCGAGGCTTCCAGAGAGAGCCCCGCCTCGGTCTGCCTCTTGGTCGCGTCATTGGATGCCTGGTGCAACTGGCAGAAGGAACGAAGGTCGCCTGGTGGAGGGGTATGACAGGGGATAGCTCGCTCCAGAGTAGAAGAATAGAGATAAGCTTAAGCTGCGTAGGGATGAGTCCTGCAGACAGCGAACAGAAGTGAACCACAGCCATAATGAACCAATCCATTCAAAATCACAGCGAAGGGGAAAGGACTTCTGCGTAAATGTGCCCTCGTATTGCCATAAACAACATTTAAACTTCGGGTGGGGTGGTGGGCTATGGCACAAGCCCATCACGTGGCTCCATGCCACGGTGCCCGGTACCTTCGCCCAGCTCCTGCCACGATGACCTCTCTGACACCCCATCCGGGGGGGCATCTATCATTCTAGCTTTGCGCATACACTGTTGGAGGATAGGGTGATTCTGATCCCGGGCTGCATGACAGTGAAGGTCTGGTCCTCTCCAATTGGTGCCCAAATTAGCTAGTTCATCGGCAACTTGATTCGCCTTCCTCCTGATGTGTGTGGGAATGATAACCTGATTTGGATTCAGTAGACCTGCAATGATCTGTAAGCCATGTGACAGTCTCCAGCTGGGCGAGATACCGTCCGGGTTTTCCCCATTTAAGATTCGACGAAGCAGGCTGATGATGACTTGAGAGTCCCCCTCTACAATCACCTGTGTATAATTACTTTTGATGGCCAGTTGCAGTCCCTTGATGAGTCCCCAGAGTTCTGCTACATTGTTCGTAGAGTGCCCAAGGGATCCTGCCACTATTTCAAGTATGTGCCTGTGATGATTACGAAATACCACCCCATACCCAGCGGCACCAGGATTGCCTTTAGAGGCTCCGTCGAAATTTAGCTTAACAAAATCCTCTGGAGGAGGGGACCAGAGGGAGGGGTTGCTCGAAGGGATGGTGGAAGAAGGGGAAGGGACGAGTCTGAAGAGTAGGAAGAGGGGTCCAGTATCGGAGTATGGTGAGCTCCGAGGGAGAATAAGCTAAGTCTGCATCCGACCAATTCCTGAGGTGGAGAGTTTCCATGATGTTGCGATAGCATTGACTCCAGCACTGTTGCCACGGGAGAGAGGTGTTTCTGAAAATTCTCCTATTTCTTTCTTTCCAAGTTTGCCAAAGGATAAAGCCAGGTAGAAGTTGCCAGATTCGATTGAGGAGGGGGGATTGGAAAGCCTGATCTCTCCAATTCGTGATGGTTTATAGGATGTTGTCTCTGAGGCGATCCGAGGTGCGCATGATGAGCGCTGCTTGATCCCAAATTTGAGCTGTGTAAGGGCAAGTATTGAGGATATGATTCATGGTTTCCTCGGCCTCTCCACACAGTATGCATAAGGAGGGTCCCACAAAACCTCTTTTCAGGAGATTGTCCCAGGTTAGAATGCTTGAGTGAGAGACCAGCGATAGGAAAAGCGAGATTTTCGGCCA
>JZKD02S1808352.1:461725-491853 GCA_000966675.3 Picea glauca
TGTAGAAGGGCTAAGTATGATACAATGGTAACTAAGATGAAACAAAATTGCACACTATTGCCAGGCATTATCCATCTTTATCGGTGACATATTTCAGTAAGTTATAAAGAAAAAAGTTCTAGGACATGGAATGCAAATCCTAGGTAATTCCAAGACCTATTATTGCACTTTGCAGGGTTGAAATCCCGCACTCGCAAGACCCGTGATTCTGTTGTTCATCATTGACAAATAAGTTTCAATACCATATTTTCATTCGTATTCATTGTTCTCTATTTATTGTTTGAAGTTTGCAGTTTTCAAGTAAGAATGTTTAAGTATTTATTCATTATTCTTATCATGCAGACTTTCCATAGAGGTTGGCATATATTTTTCCCCTGCTCTTTAATTTTCCTCCAATTTTTTCCCCAAACTTTGCACCATGTGCATGCCAATGTTGTCTGCACAACTATGACTATCATTTTTTCTAGCATTACAAATCCCAGTCCTTTTTCATATGTGACAAAGTGGAAAACTAACACCTCAATTGAATAACGAAATTATTTGTCCTTTGCACCTTACCCTCGATGATATGCGCACCTTTCTCGGGAATGAGTACCTACCTATCCTGTATGGGAATCGAACCCGTGTCTTTCACATGAAAATACGATGTCAATCTTGTTGCCTTTGCAAAATGTTCTTGTAGAAGAAAACTACAGGTAGGTGTAGAAGGGCTAAGTATGATACAATGGTAACTAAGATGAAACAAAATTGCACACTATTGCCAGGCATTATCCATCTTTATCGGTGACATATTTCAGTAAGTTATAAAGAAAAAATTTCTAGGACATGGAATGCAAATCCTAGGTAATTCCAAGACCTATTATTGCACTTTGCAGGGTTGAAATCCTGCACTCGCAATTGGACCTGCGATTCTATCGTTCATCATTGACGAGTAACTTTCAATACCATAGTTTCATACATATCCGTTCTTTATTGTTTACTATTTGAAATTTGCAAGTAAGAATGTTTAGGCATTTATTCATCATTCCTATCCTGCAGACATTCCATAGAGGTTGGCATATCTTTCCCTCCTGCTCTTAAATTTTTCTCCAATTTTTTCTCCGAACTCTGAACCATATGTATGCCAATGTTGTGTGCACAACTCTGGATGTCATTTTTTCTAGCATTACAAATCCAAGTCATTTTCCTTATGTGACGAAGTGGAAATCTAACGCCTCAATTGAATAAGGAAATTCTTTAGCCTTCCCACCATGCCCTCGATGATATTCCCACCTCGCCCGGGAATGAGTACCTACATGCCTTTGCAAAACGTTCTTGTAGAAGAAAATTGCAGGTAGGTGTAAAAGGGCTAAGTATGATACAAAGGTAACCAAGCTGCAACAAAATTGCACACCATTGTTAAGCATTATCCATCTTTATCGGTGACATATTTCAGTAAGTTATAAAGAGAAAGTTCCAGGACCTAAAATTTCCAGGATGGTGTCTACATTATATAGGAACAGGAAAAGGAAAAAACAAATTGAGACCTTGGAAAATGATGACATTGACTACCTCATGAGAAAAGACCCAATGACATGTACTCGTTACTATAGACATACATTAAATGCTTTGAGGCTATTGATATGTCATGCATATACAGGAAAAGTTGCATGTAATGCAGGTGGAACAACAGTCCACTCTACATTTTCTTCCACTCAACAAATAAATGTTAGATACCTTGTCAAAGCTTTATGAAAAACTACAACTTGTGTTCATAGATGAGGCATCCTTGATTGGAAGTTTCTTCTTATATTCCATTGACAATCGACTGAGAAACATAAAACATGTCCAAACCAAATACTTTGGAAATGATGATATGGTATTCTATGGGGGTCTTTACCAGGCACAACCCATACAATATTCTCTCATATTTGATCAACCTATGGTCAACATGCAAACAATGACGCGTGAATTTTGGAAAGACAACATAAAGTGCTTAGAATTACATACTACAATGCACCAATCAAATGAAAAAATTATTGCAATTCTAAATAGAATGCATAAAAACAACCAAACATGTGATGACTTAACATATATCAATTCAAGTTGCATGTGATCTGCACCGACCAACCCAACCTTCCCTTACCCTTTATACAAGAATAAGGATGTTGCAGCGCATAACAAGTATATGCTATCCCTCATGCCTGGAAATGATATCATCATCAATTCAATTGATCTTGAAGAAAAAAACCATGGCAATGTACGATGTCATCAACATACAACAACTTTCCCTTTGCAACTTGTTCTGAAATTAGACATGCTAGTTGAAATGTATGCCTGCAACTATGATTCACAAGATGGCCTAGTGAATGGTGCAGATGGAATACTCAAAGCTTATACCAAAACCAAAAAAGTTGATGTCCTCTGGATTAAGTTCCATGACCTGTAGATTGGCCACCAACAAGCCAACAAGTTAGCTTATCTATATAATTCAAACACTTCGCATGAATGGAAACCTATATTGCGAATATCAAAACCAATATCAACATCCTCAAAGACAGGTCAACTGAAGATTCAAAAACAATTTCCAATTCAACTTGCATGTGCACGTACAATCCACCGATCAGAGGGGATAACACTTGATAGTGTTGCCTTCGACCCTATTGGAATACGAATACATGGACTTGTATATGCAACTTTGTCCTGTGTCAGAAACATAGAGTCCTTGTATTTTCTAAGCGCTCTTACAAAAGATAACTTCAAAGTCAAACACAAAGTCAATACCGAGATGCAACACCTTCGGACTAGTGCAAAATGGCATCTGCAATATGATTACCAATCCATACAAACAAACTCATATGTATCAATTCTTTCACTTAACACGTGCAGCTTAAATGCAGATATGAATTATATACTCAATGACTATGACATGATGCAATCTGATACTTTGTGCTTGCAAGAAACATACATGACATTATGCATGTAAAATAAGCAATTTTCAAATCACACTTGCATATCAAGTTACATTACGCATGGAGTGATGATATCAGTGAAAAAACATATAACAATTTTGGATAATATGCATTTCGAAGAAAAAAATGTTGAGATGGTGCTAGCAAGAGTAATTCTCTGTGGATTGCAAATTGCAATATTCAATCTCTATGTCGCTCCGCGTGCAACATTGCCAACATAATGAATGTTTTTTCAAATGCATTACACCATTTACATCTAAACGAAACCATTATCATTATAGGAGACTTCAATGTTGACATGCTACAAAATAGTGCCATAACAAAAGAATTGGAAAACTACATGTGCAATTACAATCTCCGCTTTCTTTTGGATAAGATAAAGAATGTACAAAATGCACTTATTGACCATGTATGGTCAAATGTGCGCATTTCACAATACACCCTCTTTATCTTAGACATATACTGGTCCGACCATGATACAATTTGTCTTGTACTTGAATTATGAAATACACATCAAACATATTACAAAATCATGTTTTCATGTCTCAAAGCATATATGGATACTTTGTTGCACAAAACCAAATCATTCAGCTAGGATCATCCAACTTCTTAATATTTTATGTCTTGTAATATATTTTGGCCAGGAAAAATTCTATATAACCACAACCATGGAATAAGAAAAACAAAGGTGCAATCTTCTAACTCTATCTTTTATCTATTCCTTTGATTCTCATTTACTGTATGTACATATTACTTGTTTTCCCTTACATACCAACTTACATTCATGTTCATTGTATTTTGTGTGTTCCCACATTGAAACAAACAAAATAACTGGACAAGACAAAGGACTCTTAACCACAAATGTAGAAGAAGACATACAAAGGTGCATGCTTCTACTATTATTTCATATTCCATTGTTTTGTATTTCATTTATTGTATGTATATTTATTCTACTGCTTTGCACCTAATTTATTGTATTTAGATACTACATATCTTCCTACATAATAACTTATCTTCATGTCAACTGTATTTTTTGTAATGCTACATTGAAATAAATAGAACTGCATTTATTTATTTATATGTCTTTCTACATACCAACTTACGTTCATGTCCATTGCATTTTCAACATTGCTACATTGAAAGAAACAGACTAATTGGACAAGAGGATGAAATCTTATATGCCACAACAGAGGAAGTTGAAGTACAATCTTCGAAAAGGTATACCAATAGTGATAGTAAATCAAACACACAAAACAAGTATATGGATAAAATATTGGACTAGAAAATGATGATTTGGCAACAATGGGCCTTTGTTGAGACTTCCCGCTTCCGAAAATTGCCCTCCCCTTTTCTATTTCCTTTTCTTCAACTTTGCAAGGTTGGAGTCATGTGCCCACAGTTGGAGTTGTTTTTGCACTTTGCAGGGTTCAAGTCCTACACCCGCAATTGGACCTACAATTTTTTCATTCATCATTGACCTGGAATTATGAAATATACATCAAACATATTACAAAATCATATTTCCATGTCTCAAATCATATCTGGATACTTTGTTGCACAAAACCAAATCATTCAGTTGGGATCATCCAACTTCTTAATATTTTCTAGCTTGTAACATGTTTTGGCCAGGAAAAATTCTATATAACCACAACCATGGATCAAGACAAATAAAGGTGCATGCTTCTAACTCTATCTTTTATTCTATTCCTTTGATTATCATTTACTGTATGCACATATTACTTGTTTTCCCTAACATACCAACTTACACTCATGTTCATTATATTTTGTGCGTTCCCACATTGAAACAAACATAATAACTGGACAAGACGAAAGACTCTTAACCACAAATGTAGAAGAAGACATACAAAGATGCATGATTCTACTCTTATTTCATATTCCATTGTTTTGTATTTCATTTATTGTCTATATATTTAATCTGCACCTAATTTATTATATTTAGATACTACATATCTTCCTACATAATAACTTATCTTCATGTCAGTTGTATTTTTTGTACTGCTACATTGAAATAAATAGAACTGTATTTATTTTTTTACGTGTCTTTCTACATACCAACTTACGTTCATGTCCATTGTATTTTCTGCATTGCTACATTGAAAGAAACAAACTAATTGGACAAGAGAATGAAATATTATATGCCACAACAGAGGAAGTTGAAGTACAATCTTCGAAAAGGTATACCAATAGTGATAGTAAATCAAACACACAAAACGAGTATGTGGATAAAATATTGGACTAGAAAATGATGATTTGGAAACAATGGGCCTTTGTTGAGACTTCCCACTTCCAAAAATTTCCCTCCCCTTTTCTATTTTCCCACTCTCTTTTATCCCTTTTTCCCCTCTTCTATACCTAACCGAATTCCCCTTCCTTTTCCCCCTCTATTTTCCCTTTATGGTTACTTTACTTAGTTGTTTTTCAAAAAATGTCTAGGTGCGCGGGTTGGTGGACTCATGGGTTCACATTTCCACTCATGCTTCTATATCACGAGTTCGATCAACCGCTTCCCCATTCCATACTTAGCCACTTTTTCAATCGCGGGTTCCTAGGATGGCGGGCTCAAAATTGCGCTTTTATTGTTCTGTGTCCTGCAAACAACACCCTGAGTTTCGCGATATACAAATTGACAGTTAGACTCTCGGGCTAGCGGGCTCAAGATTGCGCTTCTATTGTTCTGTGACCTACAAACAACACTCGAAGTTCCGTGATATACATATTGACTGTCAGACTCCCCCATCATGCCATGTTCTGTGTTACACATTTTTTCACTCAAAATTTTCGAGACATACAATTTGACTGTCGGGCCCTCATGTCTTCTAAGTATCCCTTGACACCCTGTTTCATACTCGATCCCCTTCGATCCTGTATGTGACATCCAAAACAATTATGAACAACATACAATGCATATGTTGATTTAATCATTGTGATGTTCAATGTACACATGTTTGCATCAGAAAAAGTTGGACGAGTGACATGGGCATGAGTAGTCAATCATTGCAAACATCAATAGAATGACAAGGCCAAAGGTAAAGATTCATATATTATTCTCTTTCTATGTTTACCAAACAAATATCCTGAGTTATTTATTCATCTATGCCATGATAAATATGTTGATGTCATCTACAACACATGCTTTTCAGTTCACAAGAAGTATCGACGAGCGCAAGTGAAACACCCAACATAGTGCAAGCTTCACAGACTAAGAGATATGATTACAAAAATTTGACCTGCATACTTCATCCAAATTGTGTATCTACTTGTACATTTATGCACAAATAATAATAATAATAATAATAATAAATGATACAAACTACCATTCACATTAATTTTTCTGTTCAAAAAATGTCACCAGGTCTAAACTTATAACACCCAATATACTATCGATAGAAGGCTTGAACAACCGTCGAACTGGACAAGTGTTCGTTGGGGACATAATGGTCTTGTATAGCACCTACTTAGACAAGGAAAACAAAAATAGATGCATTATGTGTGCTGACATGACAGACAACAAAGCCATGATGACAATCACACCAACTATCCCTACACAACTTGTCCAGAAACATGCAGAAAAGATCTTTCCAGGTAATGGGATGTCCATTGCAAATTTCAATATATTACCGAAAACAATATATGATCGTGGTGATTGTGATCAGATTATATCGCTCAATAAAACAAGTATTGTTCCCACAGTTTGTTTAGAATATCGTTTCGTACCAGACACAACAATCAACCAACTTGCAGAGAGAAACAACATTTACCCAATCAGAACCATTGGTGTAGTTTTCACATTCACGAGAAAAGTTGGCTCACAAAACATTCTTCATATAAAAGATGGAGAGTCAGACAATGACAAGGCAATGGTACTGTTATCCATACCCAGTTTTGTCCTTTACTTTCACATGCTCATATATCTCAGTTATCTTACACAACTATTACACTGTTCTATATTGCATCTACAATTATTCGACACCTATTCAAATTTATTTTCCTCAATGGAACAACAATTTCATAAAGGGAAATTTCCACTTATGCTCTTCAAAAATATAACAAAGAAAAGATGTTAAAGAAAGGAACTTTCGCACAACCCAAGCAAAATTTGTAACACAGTTGTGAACAGACATAGTACAAGATCTCAAGAAACTAACTAGCTCAACAATTGTTGTACGTATACATTTACAATTCCATCCACGCTTTGCACATAAAAATTGCCTTAAACAATTTTGTGCACCTTTTTTGTTGTACACTTATATATTATATTGTTGAATATATTAACTAATATGCTCACGTGTGCAAGTTGAGGGTGTTTTGGTTGCAACAAATGTGTACTCGACCCCCTTCAAGCCTGTATGTGCCAAATGCAACTCTCCTTCTTCTACCTCTTCTTTCATAAATGATGGAACAATTGATTTCCTATGATGCAATAAAAAATTCCCTTACATATATAGACATTGCCTCAATGTTTCCATCCAAACCCTCAACAACACAATTGTACATTGTATAGTTAGACAACCTGTATTACAAGATGTGCTTCCTGGGTTGACAGAATTTCCATATGAAGTATACCTACACAAAAAGGCAAACAATGTCTACATGTTACGTGACTTTCACATCCATAGCAAATTTACGTTAAATGAGGACAATGTCATACTGCATATCCACTGAACCCCCCCCAAAAAAAAATCATATCATGCGTTGACAAGAAACGAAACAATATGATCTGTATATGTCCATGCTACCCAATCAAGCTATGAATAGAGTTTTTCAATGCCATGACAAACTGAACCGGAAGCGCATAAGATTATTTAGTCCAGGAATGAGAAGCATGAGGAAAGACCTCATACAAAGTATCCAACTGTGAATAAATTAGGTCCATCCTTTGAGTCATCAAAATGACTTGCTCCTCTGAACGGAACCATCAGCAATTTTCAATAATATTGCAAATTTGGCATTGTTCAAACTCCATTAAGTTAAATGATGACACTCTTTTCTAGAGCTAGTAATGTTGAAACATTGTTAGATCAACGTGATCTTGGTTCATAGTACTATCAGAAGCAAATGTTCATAGTGATCTCGGTTCATAGTAATATAGTAATCGACAAATTTATTGGTGCCCATTTGGGGATTTGGTTATAGATGGGATACAATGCCCAATCTCCATTGATTTTTTCATGTCTTGTGTTTGGCAAACTTTTTTTCATGTGCTTTCATACTATAGTTCAAGGTTCTCATGGGCCCAGTTTTTGAATTATGGTTGGATGATAGATTCAGGATCTTAGCAGTTTTTCTATGATCTTAAAGAATATACAAGACTTGCCTTGCCTTTTATTGTAAGCTTTGTGAAGTAAATGTAATATGTAGTTCATTTTAGCACTTTTACTTGATTGATGAAATTACCAAAATTCTTCTTTAGAAATATTTTGAAATAAAAGGATATATGTTAGGTGAATTCAAATGGGACTATGATATCAACCATAAAAAATTAAAATTAAAATTCGTCGTTGTTACTCTTACGGTCAAGTTGACAGTACAATAATTTTACTTGAACAACCCTCCATTGATTTTTCTGTAGTTTTTCAATGCTTCTCTTATGCAAACACATCCTAGTGATCTTGGTTCATAGTAATATAGTAATCAACAAATTTCTTGGTGCCCATTTGGGGATTTGGTTATAGATGGGATACAATTCCCAATCTTTGCTGATTTTTTCCTGTCTTGTGTTTGGTAGACTTTTGTTCATGTGCTTTCGTACTGTAGTTCAAGGTTCTCATGGGCCCAGTTTTTGAATTATGGTTGGATGATAGATTCAGGATCTTAGCAGTTTTTCTATGATCTTAAAGAATATACAAGACCTACCTTTCTTTTTAATCTAATCTCTGTGAAGCAAATGTAATATGTAGTTCATTTTAGCACTTTTACTTGATTGAAGAAATTACCAAAATTCTTCTTCGGAAATATTTTGAAATACAAGGATATATGCTAGGTCAAGTCGAATGGAACTATGATATCAACCACATAAAATTAAAATTAAAATTCGTCGTTGTTATACTTATGGTCAAGTTGAAAATACAATATTTTTACTTGAACAACCCTCCATTGATTTTTCTGTAGCTTTTCGATGCTTCTCTTATGCTAACACATCCTAGAAAGTATAACTATGACTCACTTTCTCTATTCCTTGATTGAAGAGCATGTTCACATGTTTAATGCACTTCATAGTTACTGTTAAGACCATCAATGGGGCTTTGTTAAGACCAATTCTCGCTTCTGAAAATTCCCCTCCCCTTTCTTTTTCCCCTCTACTTTCCCTTTCTGGTTACATAGTCATTTTTTGGAAAATGTCTAAGTGTGCAGGTTGGCGGATTCACACGTTCACATTTCCACTGATTCTTTATATAACAAGTCTGACCAACCACTTCCCCATTCCATATTCAACCACTTTTTCGATCGCAGGTTCCCGACCTGGCGGGCTCAAGATTGCGCTTCCATTATTCCACCCCCTACAAACAACACCCGGAGTTCCCCGATATACAAATTGACAACCAAATTCCCCTTTCCTTTTCCCCTTTCTTTTTCCCCTCTACTTTCCCTTTCTGGTTACTTAGTCATTTTTCTGAATATGTCTCATGATTTTATATCAGGAGTCTGATTGACCACTTCCCCATTCCATACTTGGCCACTTTTTCGATCGCCAGTTCTCGGGCAGGCACGCTCAACATTGTGCTTCCATTATTCCGCAACCTACAAACAACACCCAAAGTTCTACAATATACAAATTGACCGTTGAATTCGGCCATCATGCCCTATTCCGTGTTACACATTTTGCAGTCAAAAGTTCGGAGACATACAATTTGACCATCGGGCCCTCACGTCTCCTAAGTATAAATTGTGACCCTATTTTGAAGCCCAACCGACTACTTTCCATACTTGGCCATTTCTTGGAATCTCTTTTGCAGGTCGTCCGGTTGGCAAGTTCACAAAATGTTCAATCCTTAATCGCTCTTCGTCATCCCCGCCACCTTCACACTTCTTTCCAAATATGTAATTATTAAGCTTTAATGCTAACAACTCATCATGCAGGAACCGTAAAGATTGTCATTAATGAACGAAAGGATCGAGGAGATATCCCATTAATACGAATTAAACCAAGATTTGCAGACGGTTATATTATCCCTTCCGACTATTCATTTCAAACATCATGGAATCTCTTTCGTGTCGTCGGGTTGGCAGATTCACAAAATCTCCAATCCTTAATCGCTCTTCATCGTCCCTGCCACCTTTGCACTTCTTTCTAAGTATGAAATTAGTAAGATTTAATGGTAACAACTCATTACGCATGAATCGTAGAAATTGTCATTAATCAGTGAAAGGCTCGAGGAGATCTCCCATTGATACACATTAAACCAAGATTTGCGGAGGGTTATATTATCCCTTTCGAGTTTTCATTTCAAACATCATCTGGAGCAAACAAACATTCTTGTCAACTTATGGCAGCAACTCGATAGCAGTTCTGTCGAGATACAATAAACACCTTTAGGCATGGTGACCAAAACTTCCAGTGGTCCAGGGAATATTCTTACTACTCATCCCTTCCGCCCAAAAGGAAGTAAGGAGATGGTCCCTTGGTGCCCCAAGAGATATATTTCAAGCCAAATAATTCCAAGGCAACCCCCCTTGCATTTATTTTTTTTATAACCTTATAAACGTGTATATCCTGCTCCCTGAGTTTTTTTTTTTGTAACCCTATAAACGTGTATATCCTGCATTCACTCTATATATCCATCGCCTGCTCCAAATTTCAAGGATTTTGCAGAAAAGCACGAAAGAATGGCTTGCACAGAGGTTGATGCGGTCGATTTCGAGCTGGAAGAAGATGATCTAATGGACGATGATACAACGATGGATGATGGAAATGCAGACGTTGTTCCCACTCCTGTGCCCAAATTGAAATCCACCATAATGGGGGGCAATTCCCAGCTCGACGATGGCGGCCCTAAGAATACCAAATGAAGGGGTTTTATAAAAGAAACCGACGTTGAATGCAATAGCCTCTTTGCAGCATGAGATTTTGAGTCTCTCAACTCGGATGGCGGTTCTGGCCCTTAGAGATGTATCCTTTCCTTTCATTTTTAGGGTTTTGGATTAGGGTTTGGACTTGTCCCTGGTGCAGGTTGTGTCCCTGAATTCTTTGATTGTAAGAAGATGGTCTCTTGGTGCATTGAGAGATATATTTCAAGACAAAGAGTTATTCAATTGCGGGACCAGTCTCTTGTTCTGTGGAGATACAATAACATCTTATGGGGTGAGGACCAAAACTCCCAGTGGTCCAAGGCATATTCTTACTACTCATCCCCTTCCATCCAGAATGAAGTAATTTGGACCTTTGGAATTGCTCGTGCAGGCTGTGTCCCTGAAGTCTTTGAATGTAAGGAGGTGGTCTCTTGGTGCGCCAAGAGATATATTCCAAGCCAAAGAATTATTCCATTGTAGGACCACTCTCTTGTTTCTTTGTCACCTCAGGTCTTCCGCAAGATGTTGAGATTGTTGAAGCCAACATTGACCTTCAAAGGATAAGAGTGCAAGGAGTTCCTAAAAAAACATGATAATCAGTTTTGTATGCATGTTCAAGAGCTTGTTGATGCCTTCTGTATGTTGTTGCACTAGATGAACAACACAAAATTGTATGCATGTTTATTTTTATTTTTTGTAACTCCTCTACCTATATTTATGACAAGTATGTTCAATGCTTCAGTGCAAAGAACTCAGTCCAATGTCTATGGATAAATATATATTACCCACTATTTTTCTTATAGATTTACTATTAAAAATTTGCCTTGGAATCTTGGTTGGTGCTTCTTTGCTAGATTTAACACCTCTTCTTGCTTGCATGGTTCAATAGTATCGTAGTTCTTAAATATTGTATTGAATCAAGTAATTTGATCAAATATTAAGCATTGAACAATTATATGACAATGCATTGTGTCGATCACATGAGGCTTCTACGAAAACATAAATGAATTTCACACACAGTTTCAAACCAACGTTCAATTCCATTCGTAATGTAGATAGAACATAGCAACACTAATTCACGATGTGGGAGTTGGGGCCCCGCCCAAGAAATTTCGTTCTCATCTTAACCTTGCTAAGAGAATGATCTCTTATTTTCGTCTCGCTTCCTTGATTCCTTCACTCGAAAAGGAAGCATACTATTGGTTGTCCATCCCCTGGCCTATATTTGAGCACTTTTACTTTATTAATGAAATTACCAAATTTCTTCTTCGAAAATATTTAAAAAAAAATGATATATGTTAGCTGAAGTCAAATGGGGCTATGAAATCAACCACAATATTAAAATTCAATTTCGCCATTGTTATACTTACGGTCAAGTTGAAAGTACAATAAGTTTATTTCAACAACCCTCCATTGATTTCTCGGTAGCTTTTTTATGCTTCTCTTATGCAAACACATCATGGAAAGTATAACTATGACTCACTTTCTCTATTCTTTGATTGAAGAGCATGTAGAGATGTCTAATTGATTTCATAGTTATTTTTTCTCCTAAAGTCTACACCTGAGTGCTAAAGGGAAAATCCATGCCATCGAAAATTTGGAATGGTCGTTCTTTTGAATTTGTTGGTGAGTTAGAGGGTTGTTTCACCAAGACAAAAGCATGGTCAAATTGGCAAGATGATATGGATGAGGGTTCTCCTTGGCTGGTAGTAGAGTAATGACATACAAGTGAAATAATAGAGGTAAAAACACAGGGAAACAACAAACCATTCAATGAATAATATGTTGTAAGAAGTTTAATACTTAAAATAATATTTCAAGGCATTAAACAATGTATCAAAAACACAATTACTCCCACAGGTTGCAATAAAGACAAATCTTCATCAAAGCATTAGATGATGCACCCTAGTCGCCTGAAATGACCAATAACCCAATCTACCAAATCGAACTCCCTATTATCGGATCAACAAAGATGAATACTATGGGATAAGAGATTTTTTTTGTGTGAGAATTGAATTGGAGAAAATGGTTACTTATTCTAGTTTTTTTAAGGCCTTATCACCGTAAGAATGTAAAATTATCCTAACCCACTGTTATCTAGAAAAGACAAACATCAATAGCTCCTATAAATCAACTATACATAGTTATAGCCAAAAATCAAGTTATAGTTTATATTTGCATTTGATCACACCCTTTTTAATGATATAAGCACAATACAAGATGAGTATGTGGATAAAATATTGGACTAGAAAATGATGATTTTGCAACAATGGGGCTTGTTTGAGACCAATTCCCGCTTCCGAAAATTTTCCTCCCCTTTTCTAGTTTCCCACTCTCTTTTATCCCCTTCTTTTCCCTCTTCTATACTTAATCGAATTCCCCTTTCTTTTTCCCCTCTACTTTCTCTTTCTGGTTACTTAGTCATTTTTCCGAAAATGTCTAAGTGCGTAGGTTGGCGGACTCACGCATTCACATTTCCACTCATGCTTTTATATCACAACTCTGACCGACCGCTTCCCCATTCCATACTTAGCCACTTTTTCGATCGTGGATTCCTGACAGGTGGGCTCTAGATTGCACTTCCATTGTTCTGTGACCTACAAACAACACCCGAAGTTTCGCGATATACAAATTGATCGACGAACTCCCCCATCATCCCCTCTTCCATGTTACACATTTTGCACTCAAAAGTTTCGAGACATACAATTTGATCGTTGAGCCCTCATGTCTCCTAAGGATCCCTTGTCACCCTGTTTTGAAGCCCGTCCGACCACTTTCCATACTTGGACATTTCTTGGAATCTCTTTCGCGGATTGTCGGGTTGGTGGGTTCACGAAATCTCCAATTCCTAATCGTTGTTCCCCATGACCACCACCTTCGCACTTCTTTCCAAGTATGCAATTAGTAAGCTTTAATGCTAACATCTCATCATGCAACAACCATAAAGATTTTCATTAATGAGCTAAAAGCTCTAGGAGACAGTCACACTGACTATCCCTACACAACTTATCTAGAAACATGTAGAAAAGATCTTGCTAGGTAATGGGATATCCATTACAAATTTCAATATATTAGCGAAAACGAGTCCGTCTGACCATTTCCCTATTCCATACTTAGCCACTTTTTCGATTGCCATTTCATGGACATGCAAGTTCAATATTGTGCTTCCATTGTTTCACGACCTATAAACAACATCCAAAGTTTCACGATATACAAATTGACCGCTGGACTGCCCCATCATGCCCTCTTCTGTGTTACACATTTTTCACTCAAAACTTCCGAGACATACAATTTGACCGTCGTGCCCTCACCTCTCCTGAGTATCCCTTGTAACCCTATTTTGAAGCCCGACCGATTGTTTTCCATACTTAGCCATTCCTTAATCATTCTTCCTCATCCCTGCCACTTTCACACTTCTTTCTAAATATGCAATTAGTAAGCTTTAATGCTAACAACTCACCATGCAGGAACCGTAAATATTGTCATTAATGAGCGAAAGGCTCGAGGAGATCTCTCATTAATACACATTAAACCAATATTTTTGGAGGGTTATATTATCCCTTTCGAGTGTTCATTTCAAACATCATGGAATGTCTTTCGTGGTTCATTGGGTTGGCGGGTTCACGAAATCTCCAATCCTTAATTGCTCTTCATCGTCCCCGCCACCTTCACACTTTTTTCTAAGTATGCAATTAATAAGCTTTAATGCTAACAACTCATCATGCAGGAACTGTAGAGAATGTAATTAATGAGCGAAAGGCTCGAGGAGATCTCCCATTCACACGCATTAGACCAAGATTTACGGAGGGTTATATTATCCCTTCTGAGTGTTCATTTCAAGCATCGTTTGGATAAAATGAACGTTCTCGTCAACTTATGGCAACAACTCGACAACAGTTCTATGGAGATATAGTAAACATATTTGGGCATGAGGACCAAAAATTCCAGTGGTCCAGGGCATATTCTTACTACTCATCCCCTTCCGCCCAGAATGAAGTAATTTGAACCTTTGGAATTGCTCGTGCAAGTTGTGTCCCTGAAGTCTTTGACTGTAAGGAGGTGGTCTCTTGGTGCGTCGAGAGATTTATTTCAAGACAAAGAATTATTCCACTGCAGGACCACTCTCCTATTTCTTTTTCACCTCAGGTCTTCTGCAAGATGTTGATATTGTCAGAGCCAACATTGACCTTTAGAGGAGAAGACTACAAGGAGTTCCTAAAAAATCATGATAATGGGTTGGACCTCTTACCTGAGTTCCTGGAAGACCCGACAACAGTTCCTGAAGATATGACAAGGTTGCAGGTTAGTTCATTTAGAAATCCATTCCGGGAAATTGTCTAGTTGTTTACAAGAATAACGGGACATGAATCCACAACAAGCATTTCTTGCATGATTCTTTATATTTTGTATTTCACGGTCAAGGAACAAGCCATTTTTGATTGGGGGAAGTTGATTTCCATTGAAATCTGTTCCCAATTGTCACAATTCAAAGATGAGAAGAAATTGTATGTCATCCTACTTGGTTTTCGTGATAGCAAATTGTTGTCCATTTCCAAAATTGTCTGTGTCCAAGAAGGTAAACTATGAATTTGACCGAGTAACCTTCTAGTACCAGGCCTTGTGGAGGCACAAGGCCTCCCATTGTTTTTATGAGGTTTTTAATGACTTTGTCTCAGTTTTCAAAGATTTATTGTTAGGAAAGGATTCTCCTCGGATGTCTGACTAGGCAACTAAGTTTTTGGACAGGAAGGGGACACTTGAACAAATGGAGAATTACAGTGTAATTATGATTTTTGGCTCCAAGGAAAATCCTTATTTCCTTCCATGTCACATTATAGTCAGAATGTTTGTTATGGAAATAACAAGGAAACACAACTACTAGTTGCATTTTTTCCATGAGAAGAGAAAAAAGAAATTCATTCATCTGCCTTGGAAAGTCGGGGACTTCGTGTTTAGGAACGTCAATAATATTGACGAATTCACAGACCATTTCAACAACTTGAACCTAAGATATGCTGAAAGGATGAGAGGGTTCGACCCCAATGGGATTTTTGTAGAACATTTACTAGCAGTTGGATTCAATAATTCTTTTATCCATACACTCTTGAACGAAGACAGAGACAATGACGAGAACACTCCTTCTCCTGACGCTGGCGACCTAGAGACATTGCAAAGCATCAATGAATTGTGCAAACAACAGGGAAAAGGCCCCGGTGAGAAGAGTGTCCAATCCCCATCTGGCACTCCCAAGGGTACGACATCCCAGAGCATCGCTCCAACGGATCACCCTAGTAAGAAAGAAACCAAAATTATTCAAACGAAGGAGGAGATAAGAACCCTCCTCGGGGTAAAATTGATAGTTCTCACAAGCTTCCTGTAAGGAAGAAGAGAAAAAACGTCGTGGAAGAAGCGGAAGAGACTGGAACTGAAAGTGAAGACATGGAACTTGAGACTGACGTGGATAACGTATTCCACAATGTTGATCAACCCAGGGACGTGATCCACCATAATCCCCTAATGGAAATAACCAAGACCGAGATTTTTGACAAAGATGAATCCTTCATATTCTAGAGCATTGTTTTTGAGATCGAATCTAAGAATTTAATTATTGAAAAGAGATATGTAAGAAATAAGAAAGGGAAATCTCATTCAGAGAATAACCTTAAGAACATGCAGCCGTCCCAAATCTTCTGAATTCACCGAGAAACCAGAGATGCTCTTGATGATTCCATTGGAGGCCTTGAGGCGAAGAATTCCAAACTGAAGGACCGAATCAAGGAATTGGAGTAAGATTTGATTCCTATCCCATTGCTTTCCATTCCTTTAGCAATAACTGTGCCTGCCACCCCTGTAGCCAAGTTAAAAGGATCATCCATCCTCCTCACATCGTGTAGAGGCTATGTGGAAAATAATATCAAGAAAAGAATGGAGCTAATTACTCAAGCCTGGGAAACATCTAAAAGTATAGATTCCTTTGGAACAAAGGCACATGACTTATGAGAATATTTGCAGGAGGATTTAAAAAATGAAGAAGGTTTCTATCTAGACACGGTCGTCCCTTTTGGCATCAATGTCACCAACATGATAGAAATGAGAAGAAGATCTCCCCTCCCCAAACCGGATCAAACAATTAAATGCATGTTGGAAAGAGAAAGTTAAGAACCTACATCTCATTGTCCTATCATATGAACAAGCCATATCAAATAAATAACAATTATTCAGAAAACCGACCAAAATAGACTTAGCCGGAAGTACCAACGAGGTCCAAGACCCCAAATTAATTCTCAACTCCTTGTCCTTAACCAAGCAAGCCTTCGATGAACAAGTTGATATTTTTAAGGGGTTGTCTTTAGAAAAGTTTTACAACATCCTTGAATATGATGAGGATGACGTGGACAACTGGCTAGTGGACTATTCGGTACAAAATGAAGAAATTGAACAGGATCTGCATAATCTTTCTATCGATCTAAGGGAATTAGAAAGCGATCTTTTCAACATAAAAATCAGGCATGAGATCAACGTGGCCCCCATGAGAAGCTACATTGAAGAATGGATCCAAAGGGCAATCAACAAGCTCACTGACGAAGGCAACAAGCGGTTGGCACGATTCCAGTAACCATCAATGAGAGTAATAAAAAGGCATCAACAAGAAAATAGCAAAGGGGGAGAGAGATACCATCATAGTAAGTCTATACTGATCACATCTTTCTTTCTTTATCAATCCAGTTATTCCACCTCTTTAAATAGAAATGTCTAACCACATACTGATAACTTCCAATTTCTTCTTTTCAGGTTTTGCTCTCTACCGTCACCCACTTCTTCTTTCTACAGTCCTATTTCTTGTACTTATTTTGTTTATGGCGCACAAGAGCCCCAATCCCAGTCTATATGACAAACACATTTAAATTTCGAGGAATATGTAACAAACATTATTATTTTTTGAGAGATTTCAAAGAAAACTACTTTGGGAACAATCTTGACGGTGCCTTGTAACCCTGTTTTCAGAATGCAAAGTTAGTTCTCTTTATGCATGTTGGTCATCTTATTTTATTTTTATGTTCTCATAAACTTTTATCTTGAACTATGCTGGATGTCAGGAAATTGTGTTTATTTAATTTGAATGTTTAATGTGTGTGATTCCTGGTCCTATTTTCTAGGAACCTGTATTTCAAAAAAAAAAAAAAACATTTTCTATCGTTTTGTATTGCTTTAAGTCATTATGACGAAATTTCTCTAAGTCCCGCATTTGAACTATACACGCCCAAAGAAAAACTTAAAGAGGAGTACCACATCTATAAAAATGCAGTAGGATTGACATCCTTGTTAGGTTTTCGTTTCGGTCCTAACAGATTCAAGAGTCAACAGACTTGTAAATACATCTGCAAGAATATCCGTAGAAATAAAAACCTTCAAAGTTTTTTATCATTGCCAAAAAAACAATCAACTAGATAGACATGTTACAAATATATCAACTAGTACTGTACTGAACTGTCATAGGCATATTACAAATATTTCAGTTGAATAGGCATGTTACAAAGATGCCATGTTCCTGGAGAGAAATTGCAGATCAACCTCTGCAAACTGGGCTTGCTGCTCATGGACAAAAGTTTCAGGAAAAGGGCATCTTCCTTTGTCTCGACACCTTCTTTTCACACAGTTTAAATTAACTTCAATGACCTGAAAACTCATGAAAATAAACAATCATGTTAGGTGTGTGTTAATATATAGAAAAAACTAGGAAACATAGAGGTTACACAAGAAGATCAAAGAATCTTAGACATTAAACAAATTTTCAAAAAAAAAAATATTTGTTTTTTTGCCACCACATATAACTTTATTTATCATAACACATATAGAGACAGACAAGCCAAATAATCTACTTAATAGAATGAAATGGATGTTGCTTACTTTGTCCATGGGAAAAATTAAAGAATTGAATATGAAAATTGAAGTTAAATCTAAATATTGGGATGAAAGTTAGTTGGCAGTATACAAAGATCATTATAAATGAATTACATAAATACATTAAAGAGATAAAACCTACAACATAGGAACGGAAATTTCCAGCATGGCAAGTCAGACTCCAACAGTATATCAAGTTACAGGTGATGGGGATTGTAACACACCCGACCCCTTAAATACTCTTTTCCAGTAGGGTGGGGCATAATAATTTTCATTTTTTGTTTTCCCTCCAACTATCTCATCTCGAATCATCTCTAGGATCCAACCCCGAGAGAGAGGGTCCAGTCTTCAATCTTTCCAATATCTAACATAATGCTTGTATAACCTATTGGCTAAGGGAAATTTCAGTGTTCGGGGTTCAGGGCCACTTTAACTCGCAATCCTCCCAAAACATGAACTCAAATCTCATGGATCGGACGATCGAGGGGAGTCTCATAGGATCCATAGATCCACAGTCTAGGTCGCTTCACGAATTCGGGTTCAGAAGACTTGGGAGCACTAACACACAATCTCCCCGATGCGCGAACTCTAAACTCGTAGATTCAATGGTCAAGGTGGGTCTCGATAGATCCTTGGATCTATGGTCTAGATCACATCACGACTTCGGATTTCATAGGTTTAGTCGCACCAATGCGCGATTCTCCCGTCGCGCGAACTCCAAACTCACAGATCTGATGGCTCAGGGGTTAAATCCCACATACTTTCTCATGGCCAATGGTCATGATAGCCCTTGGTTTCCTCCGAGCGGATCTCATCCATTCATCCCTCAGACTGGGGAATACCTTCCCTTCCGAGACCTTCACATCACCGTTTTCTTGGGTTTTATGCTGAACGAGTTAGGGACTTGGCCCTGGAAACTCACATGGAAAGGGGGTCTAGGAGAGGTACCCTTCTTCAGATGGATGGTTTCAGGTCGGCACAAGATCTTCTATCTAGACCGTGAAATGTTATGTGCCTGGGAAAGCCTCTGGGGCTAAGCTAGACATACGGTCTATTAGCGGGGAGTGTGAATTCACAAGGAGATAGAAACATATGCATAACATAACCATTTCACATAGAAGACGATTGTAAAATGCACGTATAGATATAATACCAAATAATCATTCATCATTCTAGTTCAACAATTGAAGTAGGGAAAAGGCTTATTAGAACCAATCAATGTGAAGCAACTACTGGAAGGGGTGCTCATTTCCACCCAATTGTAGGCTCAGTCACTCCAAACGGATTTACCACTAGCCACCCCCGAGCTAGACCACGATGCTCTGCAACACAACCTTTTCTTCTCGCTTAGCTACCGTAGGGACATAGGTTACTCTCCTTTTCCCGCAGGATCTTGACAATGGTTTACACGATACCAAGAAAGGAGGACTAGCCTCGTTTATCAGGTTTTATCAAAACCTTCTCTGCCATTTCCTGTATCCAGAACGCTTAATTTTTTAATCTTCCTTGAATCCCTGAGATTCACTTCCCGTCTTTGCACTCTTCGCAGGCGTGTTTTTCCTCTGCCCGCCACACCTTCCTTTCTCGCCTCTTTCAACAAGGTCGCGTGTGGCTCGAATTTCCAGTCCGCGGTCAGGTCTGGAAGCTGTACGGATGAATGTTATGCCCCATCCCCTCATTAACTCTTGAGGAGGTCTTCCCACCCACCAGCCTGACTGTAATTCATTTATGGGCCAGAGGATGATTATGGTCCTGAGCAATTAAATATAGTAAGGAATGGTTTGGTGAAGGTTAATGCAACCATTCTTGGTCCCCTTCACCCTCTCTTCATGTATCATTTGTGGTCTTTCCAAGTACACCCCCCCTCCATTAGTCACGCAACACTTGTCCATTTTCTTAGTAATTAATTAGGTTCACATTTGTTTACCTTTCAAACAAAGGTGCATCGAATCAATATTCACACATTTAAATTTTTCCATAGTCTCTTGGCCATTTATATTTATATTTACAAGCTAGGGGAAACATGGTGTTACAATTCCCTCCCCCTTAAATGAACATCATCCTCAATTTTCTATCTATTAACATATCTTGTATGTCCAGAAGTGAACAAAAATGGGTATGCATGTCTCATGGTATCCTCCATTTCCCATGTGGCCTCATCTGGGCCAAAGTGTTTCCACTGCACCTTGACCTGTGCAGTGGTTTGATTCCTGAGTGGGGTTTCCTTCCTGTCTAGTATGCCTTGAGGTTCTTCTAGAAATTCTCCCTCCTGTTCCACCTAGATCACAAACCAGTCAATTATATGATTAGAATTATGTACATATTTCTTCAACAATGAAACATGGAAAACATTATGTTCTTTTACTGTGGGAGGGAGTGCTAGCCTATAAGCTACATGTCCCACTCTATCTAGAACTTCAAAGGGTCCACAATACTGAGGCACCAACTTGGCACAAGCTCTCATCCTCAGGGAACTCTTCCTGGGCTTAACCTTGAGATAGACGTGGTCTGCTGTCTTGAATTCTCTAGGGGTTCTCTTTCTATCATCATAAATTTTCTGTCTATCCTGAGCGATTTTCAGATTTTGCTTTATTAGAATCACTTGTTGTTCCATTTCTTTCAACATGTCGTGTCCAATTGTAATTCTATTCATGGGATTTCTCCAGCTGACTGGAGTGTTGCATGACCTACCATAGAGGACTTTGAAAGGGCTCATCTTTAGTGATTCTTGGTAGCCGTTGTTGTAGGAAAATTCCACCATGGGCAGGTAATCTTCCCACTTTTTAGGTTGATGCATTACATGCATCCTTAACATGTCTTCTAAGATTTGGTTCACTCTTTCCGTCTATCCATCGGTTTGAGGATGATTGGTTATGCTAAACAATAATTTGGTCTCTAGACCAACCATCAAGGATTTCCAAAAGTTTGAAGTAAATTTTGTGTCTCTGTCAGACATGATCTCCTTAGGCATGCCATGTAATCTGAATATCTCCTTCATGAATATGTTGGCAATATCTATTTCCTTTCAAGTCAATTTGAGGGGAACAAAACGAGCGGACTTGCTCAATTTATCCACCACTACCATGATGGCGTCATTCTTCCTGGTTGATGTTGGTAATCCGGTGATGAAATCCATGGATATGGTCTCCCATTTCCATTCCGGGATTGGTATAGGTTGTAATAATCCTGCTGGGTGTTGGTGTTCTGCTTTAACTTGCTGGCATTCTAGACATTTAGCTAAATACTCATCTATGTCTTTCTTCAATCCATGCCAATAGAATTGTTTCCTGGTGGTTGTGACCATCTTCTGATAGCCCGGATGGCTGATGTATGGTCTCTTGTGCAATTCGTCCATTATGAACCTCTTAAAGTCGTCACCACATGGAATATATAGCTTGTTTTGGTAAGTCAGCAGACCTCCATCTAACATCTAGTAGCCTTCATACTTTAGCCCTGCAGGTTCTTGCTCTAGGTACAAGGTCACGGTCTGGAAGAATGTGTCTGTTTCTTGTGCATTCCTGACTCTTTCCCTGACATTCGTCTTGTAGGTTCTCACCGCTGCCAGGTGATTTGTTTTCATACTTCTGCTAAGGGAATCGACCACCTTGTTTTCCTTTCCTTTGATATGTTTGATTTTTAAATCAAAATTGCTAAGGAGGGCCATCTACCTACCTTGTCTAGCATTGAGTTTTGGTTGGTCAAACAGGTGCCACAATCCACAATGGTCTGTCATAAGTACAAATTTCCTACCCAGGAGGTAATGCCTCCACATTTTCAAAGCATGCACTATGGCGACCAACTCTAGATCATGGGTCACATAGTTGATTTCATGCTCATTCAATTTTCAGGATTCATAGCAAACTATGCTTCCTTCTTGCATAAGGACTCCTTCGAGTCCTTCCTTGCAGGCATTTGTGCACACAAGGAAGTCATTATTGGGATTAACGATCTTCAGCATGGGCGCATGGGTCAGAAGGTGTTTTAGTGACTGAAACCTTTCTTCACATTCCAGTGTCCAAATGAATTTAAGCCCCTTCCTCTAGAGGGCAGTGATTGGACAACCAATCTTGGAAAACCCTTTTATAAACCTCCTATAGTATCCTGCTAAACCCATAAAGGATCTGATATCCGAAACATCCTTTGAGGTAGGCCATTCCATGATGGATCTGATCTTGTCAGGGTCTACTGCTACCCCTTCTTCATATCTGACATGGCCCAAGTAATGTATTTGCTTCTAGAAAAATTCAAACTTGCTAAATTTGGCATAGAGATGATGCTCTCTTAGCACTTGAAGTACAAGTGTAAGATGTTCCTCTCTATTCTTGGAGTAGATTAAGATATCGTCAATAAAAACCAATACAAATTTGTCTAGGAATTTGTTGAGTACATTGTTCATCAAGCACATAAAGGTGGTAGGGGCATTGGTTAATCCAAATGGTACTACCACAAATTCATAGTGATCATATCTCGTCCTGAAGGCGGTTTTGTGGATGTCTTCATCCTTGATTCTGACTTGATGGTATCCAGATCTCAAGTCAATATTTGAGAAAATGGAAGCACCTCCCAATTGATCGAACAAGTCATCGATTCTGGGTAAGGGGTACTTGTTCTTTATGGTTACCTTATTGAGCTGTCTATAATCTATGCATAGTCAGAGTGTACCATATTTCTTCTTCACAAATAGGACTAGTGCTCCCCATGGAGACACGCAGGGATGGATGTAGCCTTTGTCCTTCATTTCCTTTAGCTGTAGTTTGAGCTCAACTAGATCGAGTGTACTCATCCTATATGGGGTCCTAGATACTGGCACTGCTCCTGGTGCAAGTTCTATTGAGAAGTCAATGTCCCTTCTCAGAGGTAGACCAGGTACCTCTTCTGGAAACACATCTCTATAGTCTCTTAGTATGGGGTGGTCTTCTAGGCTTGGCCTGTCATTCTCAACAAATTCTGACACCTATATTGCATATAGAGGACATCCCTTTCTGCAACACTTCTTCATTTGAAGGGTCAATATTCATCTCACCGAGACCGGTTTCTGGATCCTTTGGAGGGTTATCTTTCTCCCCTCTTCATCTACACGTTCTAAGGTTTTATGGTAACAATCCAACTTAGTTTTATATGCATCTAGCTAGTCCATACCAATCAACAAGTCATACAATCCTAGGGAAAGTATGTTAAGGGTAGCTTGGGTGGGCAATCCATCCACAATGAATTGGCAAGCTAGTATGAACTCTGCTATTTTTCTTTTGGTGCGAGTGGCTAACTGTACCAACCATGGCTTAGTATGTCTATGTGGCTTCATTTTACACTTATCAATGGTCTAAGGGGACACATAACTCAAATTTGAACCAGGGTCAATTAAAATAGCTATTAGATGGTTGGCGATCATACCTTCCATCTTCACCACTGAGGTTTGGTGGTCGGCTTGTTTATTATCCACGACTGCAAAAATTCGTGGCATACTTATGGCCACGTCATTAACGGTGGTAGCTTCTTGGACATTGTAAACTCTCCTACTATTCTGTTGTCTGTGCGGGCAGTCCCTCAGTAGATGTTCTTCTCCACAACCCCAACATTTCAAGGGTTCTTTCTTTGGGTTGTCAGTCTTTCCTGAGGTTGATCCAAAAGGTTTATTTCCACTCTAGGAGGGGAAATTCTGCTGGTGTACACTTCAGGTGGGAAATCTCATCCTTGAATCCTTCTTATAGTTTTTAAATCTTGGGGATTTAAACCCCTTTTTCTGGAACCCCGAACTATTCTTCTTCTTCCAGCCCTCGCGGGGTTCTGTCTAAGGCCCAAACTGTTCATAACAATATCTCGCTTTTCAGATAGTGTATTCTAGGGTCTTTGGCTCGTCAAACTCAATTATGTTATGGTAAGTCTTAGGTAACCCACTGATGAATCATTGCACCTTTTCCTTTTCTCCTTTTATGTAGGGTACATACCTCAACAACTCAAGGAATATGCTAACATATTCCTCTATGGTGAGTTTTCCCAACTTGAGTTCATAGAACTCTTTAGTCTTCTCGTCGATTTTTTTTTCCGACAGATACTTCTTCCTAAAGTATTTCTCAAACTGTTCCCAAGATAGGTCATCTTCATGAATCCCTTTCACATTCTTAAGGTCTTCCCACCAAATGGAAGCCTTTCCATTCAGGTTGAAAGTGGCTACTCGGGCCTTCAAGTTTTTAGAGAAATCATGGACTCTGAAATACTTCTTTAGTCCAAGCAGCCAGGCCTCCACCTCCTCTCCTTTCTTAATATCACCGTTGAAAGAGGGTGGTTTGGCCTTCTTGAATTCTTCGAGATTATGAATTTTGGAATGCTTTTGTTTATTTAGTTTTCTTTGAGAATGTGAACTAGTTCTACTACTAGAAGATCCCTCTGAGTCGCCAGTTTCCTTTCCAGAGGATTCATCCGACGCTTTTCCCCTGTCTCTAGGTTGGACCTTTCTCGAGGTACTCCTCCCAGTGTGGCCACTTAAAGGACCACGTTTCCGTATCTTAGGTGGACTTCGACTTCTCTTTGTTTTTCGTCGATCCACATGACTGGTGTCAGGTCCCTATTGTTGTTGTCTTTGTATGTCAGATAAACTCTGCAACAAGACTACATTAATTTTTGTTTGCTTCTCTTGCTCTTTTATCAATATCTCGTTGTCGGCCTTGAAACTCTGTAATTCGACCATGAGACTCCTCACAGTCTCAGCCAGATCTAGAGGGGTCTCTACCACCCTCCCGTCGTCAGAATCTTCATCTCTATTGTGGGAGCCATCCCCCACTTTGTGGCGCGTCACCATTCTATATGATTGCAGTTTCCCGCAGTTGATCAACCGCTTGAGTGCAGACAAAACACTTGTTGTTAGATAACATTATATTTGTTCATAACCAACACATAATTCATATTTCTTAAATACATACACACACATCAATAAACTGTCATTTTTTTCTATAATAAGGGCTTAACCAGACTTTTTAGGAAGGGAGTAAGGTAGGATGTCTCCCTTTAATGTGGTTTTTACGTAGCTCGTCCATGAGCCCAAACAGGCCGAGTGTTGTAACCATGATCTGATACCAATTTGTAACACACTCACCCCCTTAAATACTCTTTTCCAGTGGGGTGGGGCATAATAATTTTCGTTTTTTGTTTTCCCTCCAACTATCTCATCTAGAATCATCTCTAAGATCCAACCCCGAGAGAGAGGGTCCAGTCTTCAATCTTTCCAATATCTGGCATAATCCTCGTCTAACCTATTGGCTAAGGGAAATTTTGGTGTTCGAGGCCACTTTAAATCGTAATCCTCTCGAAACACGAACTCAAATCTCATGGATCGGACGACTGAGGGGAGTCACGTAGGATCCATAGATCCACGGTCTAGGTTGCTTTACGACTTCGGCTTCAGAAGACTTGGGAGCACTTACATGCAATCTCCTCGATGCACAAACTCCGAACTCGCAGATCCGACGGTCAAGGTGGGTCCTGACAGATCCTTGGATCTACAATCCAGATCACATCGGGACTTCAGGTTTCAGAGGCTTAGTCGCACCAATGCGCGATTCTCCCGTCGCGCAAACTTCAAACTCACAGATCCGTCAGTCAAGGTGGGTCTCGATAGATCCTTGGATCTACAGTCTAGATCACATCACAACTTCGGGTTTCAGAACTTTGGGTTTCATAGTTTTAGTCGCACCAACACGCAATTCTCTCATCGCGCGAACTCTAAACTCACAGATTCGATGGCTCAGGGGTTAACTCCCACATACTTTGTCATGAACAATGATCAGGATAACCCTTGGTTTCCTCTGAGTAGATCTCATCCATTCATCCCTCAGACAGGGGAATACCTTTCCTTCTGAGACCTTCACATCACCGTTTTCCTAGGCTTTACGCTGAACGGGTTAGGGACTTGGCCTTGGGAACTCACATGGCAAGGGGGTCCGGGAGAGGTACCCTTCTTTAGATGGGTGGTTTCAGGTCGACACGAGATCTTCTATCTCGACCGTGAAACGTTCTATGCCCGGGAAAGCCTCCGGGGTTAAGCTGGACATACAGTCTATCAGCGGGGAGTGTGAATTCACAAGGAGATGAAAACATACACATAACATAACCATTTCACACAGAAGATGATTGCAAAATGCACGTATATCTATCTATCTATCTATCTATATATATATATATATATATAAGACCAAATAATCATTCATCATTCTATTTCAACAATTGAAGTAGGGAAAAGACTTCTCATAACTAGTCAATGTGAAGCGACCACTGGAAGGGGTGCCCATTTCCACCCAATCGTAGGCTCAGTCACTCCAAACGGATTTACCACTAACCACCCCTGAGCTAGACCATGATGTTTTGCAACACAACCTTTTCTTCTCGCTCAACCACAATAGGGATAGAGGTTACTCTCCTCTTCCCGCAGGATCCTGGCAATGGTTTACACGATACCAAGCAAGGAGGACTAGCCTTGTTTATCAGCTTTTATCAAAACCTTCTCTGCCATTTCCTGTATCCATAATGCTTAGTTTTCGAATCTTCCTTGAATCCCCGAGATTCACTTCCTGTCTCTGCGCTCTTCGCAGGCGTGTTTTTCCTTTGCCCGCCACACCTTCCTTTCTCGCCTCTTTCAGCAAGGTCACGTGTGGCTCGAATTTCCAGTCTGCGGTCAGGTCTGGAAGCCTTACAGATGAGTGCTATGCCCCATCCCCTCATTAACTCTTGAGGAGGTCTTCCCACCCACCAACGTGACTGTAATTCATTTATGGGTTAGAGGACGGTTCTGGTCCTGAGCAATTAAATCCAGTATGGACTGGTTTGGTGAAGGTTAACGCAACCATTCCTGGTTCCCTTCACCCTCTCTTCATGTAGCATCCGTGGTCTTTCCAAGTACACCCCCCCTCTAGTAGTCACACAACACTTGTCCATTTTCTTAGTAATTAATTAGGTTCACATTCATTTACCTTTCAAACAAAGGTCCATCGAATCAATATTCACACATTTAAAGTTTGCCATAGTCTCTTGGCCATTTATAGTTATATTTACAAGCTGGAGGAAACATGGTGTTACAGGGATATCTGTGCTTTTTAGTAGCTATCTGCTGCACTACTGGTAATAGGAAAAATTACAGAATCTTATTAAGAAAATAAAATCAAGATGGATTATGTCAAACACAGTATAATTAGAATGAGAATACTTTCAAAAACTAAATGGTTTCAATGCTAGAATTGATCCAGGAGATTAACGCTCGAGCGCCTTCTCTTTCCAAAATGAATGTGAGCCGTCGATCAGTTTCAACTGTGTCATTTGGGTGACCCTGGCACTTTAGCGTCCCTGCTAACGTTTTGCCGACCTGCCAATTTTAGAACTCCCCTGGCCATATTTAGCGATTGAACGAATTTCTCACAAAGTGACTTTCTCGCTAATTACTTGTTGACCCGATATTAATATAATATTATCATTAACTAATGCAAGAATTCGAGATTCCGTCTCTTCGGGGCTCCGAGCTTTGGGAGAACTATGTTTGTTCTGGAAGGAAAACTCCCAGAGAGACATTCTCCCAGAGTCATGTAGCACCCTGACGTCTTATGGCTGACGTGTCGTAGAGTGCCATGTGTCTTTTTCTACATGGATACCACCTGTCCTGCCTGTTGCTTGACACATGTCCACGACAATTTCCATGTGATTCTCATTCTCCCACGGTCCCTCCATACCTATGCATTTATTCCCATTCCAACTCGACAAGGACTACGCTGCCATGCAACACTTGTTAGGTTATGTTTCCAAATCCTTATAATCCTATAACTATTTATTACAACAAAGATAACAATATTTAATAGCATATTTTTGTGAATCCAATTATTTACTTAGAATTCTTTCCCATAAAATTTTCCTTCACAGTGTTACAAACTAATAAAATACACAGAAAAAGTAGGAAAGTAGCGAGAAAAGTAGAAAATCAATCCAAAAGATTACCATCACTATTATAATTTAAAAATTGTAATCTAAAAATACAATGATTCCATATAATTAAATACTTCAAATTTTTAATTATAAAATAGAAAATCAATTCAATGAATTACCATCACTATTATAATTTAAAAATTGTAATCTAAAAATACAATGATGCAATATAATTAAATACTTTAATTTTTTAATTATAATACAATGATGCCATATAATTAAATACTTCAAATTTTTAATTATAAAACATGAAAAATTGTAATCTAAAAATACAATGATGCAATATAATTAAATACTTTAATTTTTTAATTATAATACAATGATGCCATATAATTAAATACTTCAAATTTTTAATTATAAAACATGGTAAGGAAAGAAACAAGAAAGTAGCTTGAAAAACACCAAGGGAGATGGAATCTCTAATAAAATAATCTTTCTAGCAAATAATTGAATTTGCAAGTTGAATCCTAGAGAAAATATTGGAGTAAATTTTCAAGAAACAAAACTTAAATTGAGCAAACAATTGAATTTGTAAGTTGAATCCTACAAAAAAAAAACATTGGAGGAAATTTTCAAGAAACAAAACTTAAATTGAAGTTGAAGCAACGTGTGTGGGTTGGGTGAGAAGTTGAAACTAGCTTAGGACAGGGACACATCACCAATTTTAGCAACACATGACTTGACTAACGAGATCTTTCTTTTCACAGAATTGTTTTTGAGAAAAATTACAAAATCAACCATCCGTCTATGATCTTAGTCCTATTAATTTTGTAATCAGACTCTCACCATATAATGTTTATTGAGAGATTTTGTGTTTATTCAGATATTGCACTATTCACATACACACATGAAAAAAATTACAAAATCAACCATCCGTCTATGATTTTAGTCCTATTAATTTTGTAATCAAACTCTCACCATATAATGTCTATCGAAAGATTTTGTGTTTATTCAGATATTGCACTATTCACATACACATAATATAAGCCACTAAGTGAAACTTGGAACAAATTATTTTTTCTATGTTTACTTTACCCCACCCATAACAATAACATAATGATGCATTATTAATATTCCCATAACATAAAACTAGAGATAACACTTAATATGAAACCCCACTCGTTGATGAGTTTGGTAGGTTTAAATGTCAATTTGATTGGATACACCATACATATGATATTTCACATGAACTAGTCAAATAATGTTGGTATAATGTATTCCTAAATTGTAGCATAAGTAAAGTAATAAGTATCTTGGACTGGTGTACATTGAATGTTGTTATATATA
>JZKD02S1808352.1:515782-526155 GCA_000966675.3 Picea glauca
TCAAACATGAATGTGATGATGGGAGTCACAAGGAGGGATGTTTTTGTTTAATTAACTAGCTATGCTATTATTGTTAAGATCTAAAGGGGAGTCACAAGGGGTCCCACCTACTAGTTATTATTTATTTAAAACCCTTATTATGATTTATTACTTTCCCCCCCTAACTAAAAATTTGGTTGAGTTTTTAGTTAACTTAACAAATGAAGTAGTTCAACTACATCAATCAATTCTAATTTGCTTAAAGGCAAAAGGAAAGGGAGGAACAAGAGGAGAATAGAAGGAGATGCATACTAAGGTTTGCTCTTTGAGTTTTGTGTTGAGATAGTTCAGTTTTCATTCATTCCTTAATTTATCACAAGCCTAATTATTTTTTATGATAGTAGGGTCTTATTGTAGACAACAAGATTCAGGGATGAATTACATCATTCAAACACTTGTTTTTCAGAGGTGTTGATATATCTTTGATAGTTTGTGTAGACTTGTCTGTTTGTGAATTAGTTTTCATGACTGACAAAGGCTATTGTGCAGAGTCAAGTGGGAAACAATCTGTGGCAATATGATCCAACTTTTAGAGTTCATTTTTTTTATTTTCTGTGAGAGGTCCTTTTGTATGTTTTATCGGGGACATCTAAGTTTGACTTTGGTCCAAAAATTCTTCACGAAATTTTGTAAAGAGAATGACTCTTTGATGAATTGTAATGAAACAAAGGATTGCTTTATGTCTCATCTGTCTTGATTATCGACTTGGTGTCTTTACTTTTGTCTCTATATTTATTGCAACATCTGTTATGTTTAGAAAAACACATAAATAATGAATTTTTCAGCAAGATTTTATTTATAAAAATGAGCCTAAGCACTTGTAATCAATACTTATGAGTTAGGATATTAATTTTGATGGATATAAACATAGGGTGATATTCCCGTCTATTTTTCTTTAGCCAAGTAGAATCTGAAAATGCTTGAGTAAGATTATTTCATATCTTTTCCTCAAGAAGGCTGTGGTGCTTGCATAATTCATCACTCTGAGTTTGTACATTGCACATATTACACATATGTCAGAGGAAGAATCAGTTGCACATAGACTCATATAGTTACAAGAGCTCGAGGAGACCAGGTTTTTAGTAGACTTCCATCAGTCGGTTGAGGAAGAAAGGAAAAAATCTTGGCATGACCGACAGATTAAGGCCAAAGTATTTGTTCAAGGAGACAAGGTTCTAATCTATGAAATTCGTTACCAGAAGCACCTTGGAAATTGTGCATGCATTGGTTGGGACCATTTATAGTTGTGAAGATCCGACCTTCAGGAGTAGTCAGACTTGCACAACTGGATGGTATGTTGCGACTGAGATGGGTGAATGGCGCTCGCCTGAAACCCTATATGTCTCAGAACTGAGCTAAAATGATTATCTCTCTAGTCCGAAGGAGCATGCATAATAGTTAGATTTGAGTTTTTCTGCATTTTTTGTAAATTTAGTTAATAAAGTCGATGTGTGCAGTGTTGTGCCACAACATATAGTTCATTTATTTTTCCGTCAAAGTGTTGTTTGATGTAGAATTTCTTACTCAACAATTTAGGATTAGAAGCATAAATAACCCATTAATGACAATCATTAATATGACGGGGACCCCTTTGTGGTCGGAGGGAGAACGAATCCGAACGAAATCTGAGTCCATGTGCCACACGAACTCAGTCTAGTCATATCCTTTATTACTTTTATGGTACCCCATCTAAATTCATTTAATCCATAAAGCCACGATACATGAAGATGCCATCAGTATTCATGCCAAGATTCCCATCCGTCAAACAGAAAGGTTCGAAATTGGTCATGTCCCTGTCTAACTTGCACAGTAAATGCCAGAATCCTCCAATAAGATTTAACCCGTTAACCCGTCCCGTTGGACAACTCAGATCCAAGTTGTGTCCATATGGTCATGATGAACAACAATTATTACTGAACTTGCTAGCTAAGTCTGAGTATAAGGCTCCGAGAACTCATCATAGAACACATTGTTTTCAAAGAACTTAGCAATTTTTTAATTCCGAAGAGCGAGCAAGCCTTGTATCACTAAAAACCGTAGTTGTGACCACTAAATCCTTGTTTCTCCATAGAATTTGATCATATCTAGAAACTACAATGCCGAGAGATACATGAAGTAGAGGAACCATGTCCAAAGATGCAGTACCAGATGAGTCCTGCGAACCCCGAGTCGAGGTCGTGGGTCATCTAAAGGGGAAGGTGGATCAGGTCAAGCTCCTTGATGTTGACTTAACAGACCCAATTTTGTTCCCCTAGATGAATATAGACGTCTTCTGGAGTATTTCTCCATATGATTTGGGAGGCATGTAGTTCGATCCAAATCCTAAATTTATCAACCTATTCAACTCAACTATCATGAACCTCATAGACCTACCAGTGTTTGGTACCACTGGTGATGTTGTGTAGTGCACCAAATTCCTGATCAACAGGGTGCATGACTAAAGTCTATGGTTGGATAGGTGGTATCCAATCCATGCCGAAGACATCCACCAGCTTAATGGACTGTCCCTTGAGGGAGAGGACGTGTCTAAAGAATTCCAGAGTCCCAGTAAGCATGGCATGAAGAAAGGGGAGCCCAACCTCTATGAAAGGTTCCATGTGCAGAGGGGGGGGAGCGCACAACCAAAATTGACCCCATACTACCATATACAGTTAGGACTGCCTGCTACATCATAGCCAACAAGGTTATGAGGTCATATTACAAGGGAGAATGCATGCTGGATGCATTATCGATAGCATATTTTTACACCAATAGCGTTGTATTCAATTGGTGTAGTTACCTGCTGGAGGAACTACTCGTGGATTGTGAGGAAGCCTAGGAGAAGGGAGGCACCTTCACATACATATACATGTTGATGGCATTCACAATGATAAAATGGAAGCCACCCGCTAGAAGACCGTTAGCGCTAGCAGAAAAGGGGCGCCTTGCGAAGATGTTTGAGCCTTGGAATTCCAGGGCGGACTTGGAGAACACGAACTTCAATAACATGACGTTATCCAAGTGGTATAATGGGCTTATCAACGCAATGTAGAGGTTGCACATTCCGCAGGAGCTCCTCAACTGCAACACGAAGAACATCGCTTTCAGCATGAACCCGCATCATACGTTTGTATGGCCGAGGCATGCCAACAGGGAAGACTTCCATTCGAGGATGATGCCATTCTACCTAGATGAGAAGGCCTTTGATAAAGAGGTAATGTCGTGGCTGAGAGTTAAATGCAACCTGCACAAGTAAGGGATACACTACATTTTTCCTACAGAGCTGCTGAAGAAGAAAAGAAAAGAAGCATGGGTAGGACCGAGCTCATGCCCAGAGGCACCAAAGAAAGAAGCTCCAACACAGACGGACTATGAGGAGGAGGAGACACAACTACTGGAGTGGAAGAAAAGAACATAGTCGATCTTCCCACAACTTCTAGATAAATCCATGTTGATAGGAAATGATGTCAACGAGATTCTGAGCACTGCATTCATCACATAACCAGTGGTGAAGAAGTTCATAACCAGAGTATTGCCGAGAAAATTCCTGAAACCCCAACCTTTTTCATCCGTCGTCCCCCACACTCGCTCAATGATCCGAGCAACCCCAGTCATCCATATTCAGGATGACCCTGAGCCTGACACCCTTCCATCCACCATAATCATTGAGCACCCTCCATCAACACCACAACCCCAATCACCACCCCCAAAAACCACCAGTCCACCCCAAGCCACTGATCCAGAGCCGATGCAGCTTGATCCCCCAAAACAACTAGAGTGAGAAACCCCCAAAACAAGCCCAGAGTTGCCTGAGTAGAGACTAGAATTTGCTGGTCCAAATCCATAAGTACCGGAGCAGAGATTGCAACTGACTGGTTCGAATCTGGACGCCCAAGACCAATAGATTATGCCTTTTGTGTAGAAAAATGACACTCAAATGGTGGAGGAGCTGCAAGCTCAAAGCCCCCATGACATTTTCTCAATGACCAAGGTTGAGGGTGACCATGGAAGCGCATCTCCGGAAGCAGACACAAGTAAAGAGAAGGAGATGCCATAGGTTCAGAAGGAACCATAGTCAACTTTTGGGCATAGTGCGATATCCGCGTAGGAATAGATGGAGTTGGTTCTCCAAAATCCTTAGTTGTGTGCAGAGTTGTTGCAACTTTTCCTGGCTAGAACAGAGGTTATGACACTCCTGCCATCAACATTAAGGTTGAGGCTTGCGCTAGGACCATCCACAGGGGAGGAGTAGGTAGAGACTCCCTCAAAACACTCAACGACCAGTGGAATTCCACTGCAGACCCGAGCACGCAGGGATGCAACATCATCTTCTGCTAACCTTGCCTAATGGCCAGTAGAAAACTTGGTTGGAATGATTAGAGCATCAACTGATCAACTGGAGCAGAGGCTCTATCAGGCCAAAAGGTCTACCGAGGTCTAAAGGGAGGAAGTGTTCCTTGGGAAAGAATCCATAAAACAGGAGGAACATTCCAAGGTCCAGGTCGAGCATAGACTGGAAAGAGTCCAAGAAAGGCTTGTTGAAGCCTGACCGAAGATTCAGAAGGTCGCACCCCAACTGCCCAAAGCTAGTGATGCAGGAGAGTCAGAGCATCAGATTGAACTTCTCTAAGGAGCATGGTCACAACTGGCCATTTGTGTTGAGCATATGGAAGTGCAGTTACAAAAAACTCTGCAAGAAGCAGAGCATCCTCCTTGGAAGCTACAAGAGAATATGGAGAAGATAGTTCTAGAAGGAAACAATGCCCAAACAACACTACACAAGCACATCGCAGAGTGCACAAAGATTTTCAGGGAAGTCAGTGATTGGATGGGCATCATCGCTAGATGCAACCATAACTTGGAGGATGTGTGCACCAAAATCCAGTCACTGAATGAAGAATTTGCGACCATGATTGATCTGGTGGAGAAACAACAAAAGTTTGATCAGATCCAACAAACGGACAATGACATGAGCACCCTATTTGAGGTGCAATCTATAGCTAAGAAGGAGTTACGTGACTTCCACCCTGTCATTTAGACAATTTATATGCATATGAATCAAGTCGATGCAACAATATATTCTGAATGGAACTTGTTGGTCGCATCCAAGCCCAAGGGATGTATTACAGAGGAGACCCAACACTTTGTAACAGAGGCCTCGCTCCTTGCCAGGAAATGGTAGGATAAAGTTAGAAGCTTCCAAGAGGTGAAGAAGCGGGCCTTGGATTTGGTCCTAAAGTTGGGCCCTTCGTTTGAAGAGGAAAAAGAAGAGCAAGCACAAGAAGAAGAGTGAAATAAAGAGGAAAAGGAGTACTAGGGAAACCAACATTTTCTCCTGGAAGCTGCGAAAGAGTCGAGTACTTGACTTGAGGGCAAGTCAAGGTTTGTGGTCAGAGCCTATTGGGCCCTTCATTTTTGGATAAGGAGTTACACAAGAAGGAATACAGTCCTAGTTTTTGCCTAGTACGAGTTGCACAAGCTACAAAATAAGTTGGACAACAGATAAAGGAGAAGCAACATAAATCAGTTGCGAAAAGGACAATGCAATGCCAACAAAGAAAAAGGGGTTGCAAAGAACAAGAAAGCGTGCAAGCCAAAGACAAAAGACACTACTTAGTTTATATATAGGGATGAATATGATTGTAAAATGGTTTTTTAATCGTGATTGTAAAAGGGTTCAGTTCTATTCTTCCCTTGTTGTTAGGGTGATGTCATAGTTGTTGTTGTCTATTGTTGAGAAGTTGGGTTTTGAGTTCTGTCATGTAATCTGTACACCATTTTGGGAATTAGAGCTCTGCGACATGGGTCCAGAGCCAGGAGTCTATAATAGAGCATTACAGTGTATCTATGATATTGTAATTGAGAAAGATATGAAGATAATATATGAAGACAGATCCAAAATTTCCAAATATGCTGTGTCTTTCTGTTTTTATACTTCTGCATCATATCTTTACAATACTTATTTATGGTTCATAATTTCCACATGATGTCTCTGTGTTTGAATGATTTTACACAACATAAGTAGTTTCAGTTCTTGCGCATATGAGTTTCGATCTGCTCTGTAGTTAGATGTCTTGCCCAAGATCAAGATGAATCTTGAAGGTTCTGTGAACCCACCTAAGAATTCTCCTTGCCCTTCCCTATCCATTTGTCTCAACAACGCTTCGGGTGAGACTTCTTCTCTTCGGAGGAGATGAAAATTCCAACGCTCTAGACTACTTGGTACCTTTTGTTGGTAACCTGAGAAGGACCCCAGTCTGATTAAACTTGCTCCAATACAATTGATGTGGGATAAATAAATTCGAATTTGTAAATCAAAGGCTCACATTTCACGAGGACAGATCAACGATGGATGAGTCTTCATCTTCCAGAGCTCATAAGGTTTGATATCTACATCCAATTTGAGTAAATGAGAGATCATTGGAAAGATAAATATATGAAGAACAAATTATAAGTGGTTTCAATGGATGAATCATAAGTTACCAGGCCATAAAAGTCAAATTATATTCATGACTATTTTTTGGCTTGGAAACAAGTTATTTTTGGAAGATCATTTTTTTTTTTATAAAATTCTAAGGTGGGTCCTAGATGATGGAACGAATATCAAAGATCATATTTACCAAAGGGATTAATTCATTGAACCAAAAGGAACACATAAAACGTTAACTGAAAAATAGTTTCAAGAATATGAAGAAGATATTACAAAAGAGAAAAGGAAGCAAATTCAAGAGGTTGGCAACGAGCTATTAGAGAGTTTGCTATAGAGGTATTTTTGTTGAAAGAAAGTTATGGCCTTTCAACATATTTGTGAATCAGTCTTATTGAATTTATCCTTCATATTCCTTTCTTCTCAACTCTCTTAATATTGTTTCATACATTCCCCATAACATTTCAGGTCTAAAGGAGAAAAATCCCTGCTTGTAAAAAGTATATTCAGTTTATTTGTGTAATTGTCATTGAAATATTGTTGAGTTTGTTTCATCCGTCTTGTTTCATAAATTTTTAAGCTTATTTAATTTGGGATATTACTATTGATTCCTCCCAAAAAGAACTATTTTGGAGCATTACATTAGTGATTTTTCAGACTTGTAGTCTAAATAATGATATTTCATATGTATTGTCCATCAAAATCATTTTTGAGTTGTAATGAAGTGATCATCTAAATTTCTTTGATGATCTGTCCATTTTAATTTTCTTTCATCTTGCAAAGTCATAGCTGATTCCAGGTTCACAACATTTTAAAAGGAAGGAAAATATATGTCAAAATCAAACTCTATACAAATCTCTTTTAGTTATATTTATTTACTTTATTTTCATGAATAAGATGATGTGCTTAATGAATAAATATGATAAATGAGAGATTTGTTGGAAGATATTTTGGGGTTTTATCTTTAGCACTCACCCATTGCATTCATCTAAATCCATGCAAAGAATCTTCCAATATATCAAGAGAAGAGAGCCACCTCTATAAAAATGAGGACAATATTTCTTGTTCCCCACAAGATTTGTCTCAAATGTTGGTCATTTTCCCTTGATAGAGAAAACGATAAATTTTTTTGATGAACATACTAGGGAACAATTTGTTTTCAAGAAATTTTATACCTTTTAGGATTGAATATTATTGGAAAACTAGAAGTTGTTTGGTTCATGTTTTAAAAAATATTTAGAGATTGATTTAAGATGAATTGGGTTCTTGAAAACCTCATTCAAGGAGCATTAAATTCCCTTGAAGATATGTTATTATAGTTCCAAGAATAATTCATCTATGAAAACTTTTTCAAAACCAAAGAACCATCCAAGATTTGGGAGGATGAGCTTCTAGGAGACTCCATCATTAAGACTCCATATTTTGAAGAAATTTTCCGTGACGACTCCACTAACAAGATTATGGAATTTCAAGAAGATCCATATGATGACTCCTTCGAGGAGTTTATTTCATGTTGTGTTATGACCCAAGGGGGTAATATATATGGCTATATGTATATTATATGACTCCAAGGGGGGGGGCATATATGGGATGACCCAAGGGGGGCATATATATGGATATATGTATATGATATGACCCCAAGGGGGGGAGTATATGGGCTTAATTGTACATGTAATGTGTAAATACATATGTAATAGGGTCGGCCTAGTGATAAAGTACCTCATGTACAAGTGTGAATAGATATATATAAGATAACATGTATTCATTATTAGAGGAAAGGGGAAGTATGAAAGGTATTTGGTTATTTAGAGGGGGTTCCCCAATTCTTTAAAGATTTATTGTGTAAATTATCTATATTGGAGTTGTGCTCTACCTTGAAATTTTGTACATGGTGTGTACTTCAGTTATTTTATGATATTTTGAGTATTTGGATCTTAACATTTGGTATCAAAGCTCAAGGTCTTGGGGTTTCGCTGCTACACCTGAGACACCTTGGAATTTTCGCTATAACTATTTTTCTACGGTGTTTCAGAAGGTACCCCTTAAAGGATATTTAGTATACGGATCAAGGTAAGTGGGGTTAAATTTTTTTCTCCCGAGGCCTTATATTTTTGGAGATATAGCTTGCGTAAGATAGGGTTTTGAAATCATCCTGAATTTAGTCATCTCATAATTTTTTCTATAAAATTTTTTCTGTTTCATTTTAGACCCATAAGTCCAGAGGATATTCATAGACATTATTAAGGTATATGTCGTAAAAAATTCAGATTCTGGGTCATCCTAATTTTGTATATACACCCTGTGTAAGATAGGGTATTTCACTAGTCCTATTGACTAGTCTCAAACGGGTGTTCCGGGTAAAACAACCATAACGTCTTCATAGATGATCCAAATTGAGTGAGACTAGTTTCATTGAACAAAGGACATGCCATAGTATTTATGGTACAACTTTCAGAATTTTATATCAATTATTGTGCACGGGGAACGTTGTACAAGTGATCTCTTCTGGAAAGGACAAAAATCATTAAGGTGTGGGGAAGTTACCATAACTTCCACTTGGCACATCCAATTTTCGTCAGACCTGTGGCATTACAGAGAATAAATTTCAGAGTACTATAGGTCATAATTTCAGACTAATAAGGGCTGAAATTGCATATATACATCATAAGTAAGGTTGGCTAGGAGGACATGCTCCAAATCAAGGTTTCCAAGGTATGTTGACTTAAAACTATCAAAACTTTTGATTGATATGTCCGATTGAGCTGATTAAAAATCCATTGGAAAGATAAAACATAGAATATAATGTAGGAACAAGGATTACAACTATTTGAGACATTTATCCTTAATATATGTATGTTGGAATTCAAGGATTGGGGTTAGAACTCAATTAAGAATCAATCACAATACCTAAATTTATAGGAGATGAAGATAAAGATGAAATCAATCCTATGGAATGGTTGAGGTTGTTAAAAGAATATAATATGACTCCTACGAAGGAAATATATTATTTTTTTGTTGAATCTTGGAAGTGGTGGATGAGTGTTGAACAAAATACTAGATGGCACTACACGTGGGAGGAATTTGAAAAAGTCTTCTCAGATAAATGGATTAGGGATAGAAAAATGGAGGAATTGTATAGAATTCAAGATGAATTAAAAGAAGCAAAGGAAGAGATTAAAAAGAAGGATGAGGAGATATATAAGATACGATCCCTTAATGAATCACTCATTAAGGAGGTTAAGAACTTAAATAAAGAAAATAATAGTAAATCAAAGTGGGAAAATGATGAGTCAAGGGAAGATTTGAAAAAGAAAGGAGAAGAGATATGTAGATTAGGAAACCATAATAAAAAACTATTGGATGAGGTCAATAGATTGAAATAAGAAAAGAAGAATTGCCAAAATCAAGAAGAAGTAAGGATCTTGGATGAATAATCTACCAAAAGACTGGAAGATGAAATTTGCATGAAGGTTGAGGAATCATTAAATATTGGTAAGGTAAAATCAGAAATACAAGCCAGAATTGAAGAAGGACGTCAATTTTTTTTAGATGGGATCACATTGCCACTTCAAAAGGAGAAAGAAGACACGATTCAAGAAGATCAACAGAAGATACTTGAAGAAGTTGAACTACATCTAGAGGATGTACATGCCAAATATGATGGTATTATATAGAAGGCTAGAGTAATCAAAGACCAAGAAAACATGATCGAGGATTCCATTTTTGTTGAAAAGAATATAGATGAAATTCATGTGCAGAGTGAAGGAATACCATCAAATGTGAAACCATATCGACACCCTCATTACCAAGAAGCATTTCAAGGAAGACAAGAAGGATGATATCAACATTATGAAGGAATAAGATGAAATACTTGTCAATATTTATGGAAGAAGGAATCACCAAAATACTCTTCAACAAGCTATTATCA
>JZKD02S1808352.1:526165-545867 GCA_000966675.3 Picea glauca
TGTCATAAAAGTCAATATCATGTTATGAAGTTTTGTTTCAGTTTACTTTCTTAAAATGTTTAGGAAACTTAATGATGTTTAGAATTATACGACCATTACATATTTTTAGAGAAAAAAAAGGAGTTACGATATTATGTAGTAGTTTTTCTATCCACGATGTCAAAGGAAACTCCATAGTGAGTTCCCCTTTCTTTGTACTTCCTATTCATAACTGAAGAAAAGAGAGCAAAGCAAAGACCTCACCTTCTAACTAGTTTTTATCATATTTTGGGTTTCCCATGATACATATTGTGTTCATTATGTGGATGGTGTGGTCATTGGCTTTTTTCTTTCAATTTTGTATTTCATTTATTTTAATTTTTTTTAGCAATAATCGAGTAATATTTAATCTTGGATCTAGGGGAATAAATTGCGTAATCTAATATTTTAGAATATTATAAGATCTATTGTGATGAATGGATCCAATGGAATATCCAAAGAAATTTACAGATCACCTAAATATGGAAAATAAAAAAAAATTCCAAACTCTCAAATATTATCTCTAAGACAATGTCAAAGAGATGGAAAGTAGATATGACCTCAAAAATAATTTAAACGACACGAAGGGGGACATTTTGAAGGAGGTAATATTTTTCCTTACCCTAAATTTTCCTCCTCAATAAGAGGATAAGAAAAAAAATATGGTTAAGTCCGAGACACATGGAGAGAATATTTTAAAACACTTGGAGAATAAGAGGATTGAGTCCCAAACACCTGATTATCCATTACTCCAAGATCCACATCATCATGGGATCAAATTAGGACTAAGGAACTACTTGGTTTCCAAGATATATATGCGTAAGTTTGGTGGAAATGATCCCATAACATGGATATTTCATATGGAGCAATTTTGATCTACACTAAGTGCCAAATTTACAAAATGTAGCTATTTCATACTTGTATTTAGTTACTAATTAATTTGTGTGATACCAATGGATTTGTGATTGCTAAAAGGAATCTATTATATCTTGGTTTATTTTTTATGGATGAATTAATAGGATATTATGGGGATATTAAGAGAATTTTTTTATTTATCCAATTGATAAATATCAGACAAACATGACTAGTTATAGAGCACACTCAACAATTTCAAAACTTGAGTCTTAGAGTGCATATCATTATAGAGGATAGTTTGTTGGATCTCTTTGTGGGAAATTTAAAGGAGAGAATTCAACATGAGGTATGTAACGTCCCCGACCATCCATTCCAGGCCACGCTATGCCAGAGAACTCTTTCGTTCTCTCTGCGGAACATACTGTAACATACCCAACATCCAACTGAGCTATGCCACATAAATTTTTCGAACTACATGCAATTAAAATATATACACACAGAGCTCTTGTGGAAACACACACACACACACACATAATGTAAACATACAAATACATATGTAAATGTATGGATTATCATGGAAATGACAGTAAACGTATACATACAACATATGTAGGAAATACCCATAAAAATAAACACAGTTATAACTGCACATATGATAACCCATAAAAATAAGCACATAAATAACAATGCAACATGTAAATTTATCACACAATTGGCACTTATCTTGGTAAGAATTTCACCAACTACGTGAAGACCTTCCACGAACCTCCCAACCTTAGACCACATTGTTCATCGCTCTCAATAGTGAGTCACCCCCGAGATGGGACTAAACTCCACCCAGGTAAAGGGATTCCTAACCAAGCTAAAGGCTCATAGACAACAGGAAAGACTCTATCTCAGGTGCCAAATAAAACTAACAACCTACAGTCCCTCATTCCCCACATGCCTGTCCCACCCAGGAAGTGTGCCCCTTCTCTGCTCAACAATCCTGTTGGCACAGGGGCAGACCCAGGGTTCAATTCTAGCATCGCACCAACAAGAATTAACTACTGGCCCTTTCAGAAACACTTTTGAAGCAGATGTAGTATCACCCGAAGTAGCTATAGCGGGTTTTAGGACACATGTGTCTACAACTAGAGGAAATGCATAGTGGATTCACAACAACAACACACAACCACCTAGTTATTCTTTATCTTCCTTAACCCTACTGCACAAGTTATATTTTAGATCTAACACAATATCACAATAGCAACATATCAAATGACAGAGAACACAACATCAATCAAACATAACACAATATATATGTGGTTCACCCTCTCCCTAGGGCTACGCCCACATAATTGTGCTTTATGATATATTAAGATGGAAGCATACAGTTCTTATCTGCGTTCTTAGCTAGCAGATCTTCTATTATTCTTTCTCTTTCTCCCCCCTCCTTGCGCACCCAGCTGCAGGGTTGATTATCACACCTAGCTGAAGATCTTACAATACTAGAAGGCTCTCGCACTCATCACTTCTCTCTCACACAACAACAATCACTCAACAGTAACTATGAACTCTCCCCCAATAAAAAACCCTTTCTTACTCCTCTCGATCTATATTTATACATTACAATAGATCTCAGACACCCTTAGGCCGAAACCTAGGTGTCAAAAACCCTAGATACCAAAACCCTAGGTGTCTAAAAACCTAGGTCAACTTGACCCGTGTTTTCAGGGCTTCACCAACCTGTCTTTCCTTTCTTCACATGTGGTGCTCCAAAGCATCCGTTGACATATTCTTTTTCTTGCTGAGTTGTCCACAATCCCTGTTCCTTGCTGATCTGTCATCCTTGATCTCCTCATCTAATGACTTGCTTTCTCTTACTTCACACCATCTTTTCTGCTCTTTTTCTCACTTCGACCCAATATCAATCACTGTGTCTTCCATGCAGCTCACATGCTGCCTTTTCTCCCTTAATATTTTCTTTCTTACATAACCAAGGGCCAACAGGCTCCCAACACTCACTTGTGACTCGTCCCAAGGCACGTCAGGTCTCAACTTTCTGTTTCATTTCAACTTTAGACTGTGTAGGGCAGCTTGTGCTTTCCGCTCTGTCCCTCCCTTCTATGTGTAGACCATCTTTTTTGTGTCTGGTACCCAGTTTCAACTGCACCTGGTACCTAGAACCTTTTCCTCATGCTTTTACTGAGAGCTGCAAGGCAACTGGTTTTCATAATACAATTTCAACCAACTTCCATTCACCAAACCTTCCTTCCATTCTCCAGTAAAAGTCTTATTGTGCAGCTCCTCCTTCTGTAACATAGGCAATCTCATATGGCCCAAGCCAATCCATCCTAAACTTTCCTGGATGCCTCGTGAACTTACTTTCATATACCAATACCAAATCTCCTTTCTTGAAATCTTTCTTCTTGATGTTTCTATCATAGTAGGCCTTTTCTCTTTCTTTCTGAACCTGCTGGTGAAATCCTGTAATAAATATTTCTTCTTCTAGTTCGACCAACTACGCAAGCCTCTCTTGCATAATGCCAATGTCATCCATATTTGTAAAGGCTACAATTCTCAGACTAGGAACCAAATATTCCATGGGTACAACTGCTTCTAGACCATAGACCAATTTAAAGGGGGTCTGCATGGTCAGTTTCTTGCAAGTGGTTCTATAGGCCCATAATATTGCTGGTACTCTCAAATCCCAATCATCCCTATTCATGCTACATATCTTTGTCAACGCTGTCTCCAAGATCTTATTGAATGCTTCAACTGTCCCATTTTCTTGTGGATGATAGGGTGTGCTCTTCCGATGGTGAAATTCAAATTCCCGAGTCAATGCTTCAATAGTCTTGTTGATAAAATGTGTGCCTTGATCGCTCATAAGGATCTTTGGGCATCCAAACCTGGTTATGATATCATAAAATATGAAGCACACAACTATAGTTGCACTACAGTCCTTAACTGCTCTTGCTTCTGCCCATATGGTAAAATACTCTGTCGCAGTAATTATGTATCTAGCTCCTGTGTGCTTTCCTGGTGGGTTGATATGTCCCACAAAGTTGATGGCCCATTTCTCAAATGCTTGTAGGGTCAACTGAGGTGCTAAAGGAATCTCATCTCTTCTAGATGACTTCCCAACTCTTTGGCATACATCATAGGCCTTGTACTATTCCTTAGCATCTTTGTGTAGAGTAGGCTACCAAAGGCTAGCCCTAAGAATCTTCTGCATTGTTGCTTTCCCTACATAGTATCCTCCTGCGATGCCTTCATGTTATTCTACAAGGATCAATAGTCTCTCTGCTTCCATAACACACCTCCTCAATATCTCATCAGGTCCCATCTTGTATAGCTATCCAACTATAAGTGAAAAATATGCAGTGCGCACTACCAACTATTTCTTCTAAGTGATTTTATATTCACTAGGTGCCATTCCTGTTGATAGGAACTGCACTATCTCCACAAAGTGATCATCAACCTTCCTGATGACTAGCAACCGTGCATTTGGCAGTGCATCCTCCAAATTAGTAGTCTCTTCTCCATGTTCCAACCTTGACAAGTGGTCAGGACCTTTGTTCATTCTTCCTGGCTTAACCACGATCTCAAAATCATATTCCTGAAATAACAGAATCCATCTGCATATTCTCCCCCCCAACATTGGCTTGTTGACTGGGTATTTCAGCACAAAGTGATCAATAAACGTTTTAAAGTGTCCTCCCAACAAGTAGTGGTGAAACTTCTGTAGCGCATACACCATGGCTAATCCTTCTCTCTCTGTGGTGGTGTAATTAATCTCAGCTATTGATAGCTTCCTGCTAGCAAAGGCTAACGGGTGGTCAATGTTTCCAGCTCCTGATTGTGCTAACACTTCTCCTAATGTGATAGAAGATGAATCAACATGAATGTGAAATTCCTTACTCCAATATGGGAAAACCAGAATGGGCATAGTAACCATTTTCTATTTCAGCGTGTCAAAGCTCTGCTGGCATTCTTCTGTCCAATGAAACTGACAGTCTTTCTTTAGAATTCTCCATGGGTGTTGTGATCTGTGCGTAGCCCTTAATGAAATTCCTGTAGTATCCAGTATGTCCCAGCACAATGCACAACTGTTTTACTGAAGTAGGAGGGGGTAGATCGACTATAATGCAAATCTTGGATGGATCTACCAACAATCCCTTCTTGCACACAATATGGCCCATCAATACTCCGAAGGGTGAAAATAAGATGCACTTTTTCAGGTTCAAGGCAATCTGACATTGCCTACACTTATCCAACATTAGTCTTAAACATTCAATTTGATTTTACAGAATGCTGAAAACAGTCCAATCATCAAAGTATGCTTCCGAGAATTTATGTAAAAACTCCTTAAACGCTTCGACCACCACCCTAGAAAAGATGGCTGGTGTATTATTCAATCCAAATGGAATCACTGTATACTGGTAGGATATCCATTCTATTGCAAATGTGTTCTTATGACGATCTTCCTTGGCAATCCGGATCTGATGGTATCCTAAAAATCCATTTGTAAAAGAATATACCTCCTATCCTCCTACATTGTCTAACACTTTGTCAGTGAATGGTGTATGGAATGGGTCATGAAAGCATACATCATTCAGCTTCCTAAGATATACACAGATCTCGATTTCTCATGTCTTCTTATCTTGTACCACCATAGGGCTAATCCACTCTGTCTCTTCAACATGTTCTATGATTCCTGCTTCCAGTATTCTGTCAAGCTCAATCTTCACTTTCTCCTTATATTTAGTGTTCAATATGTAGGGTCTCTGTTTGAGTGTCCTTGCATATCGTTTCAAAGGGATCCTCATTTCTCCCATGGGTCCTTTAATTCCCTTTATATCAGTGAACTTGGTTGGAAAAAAGTCCTGATATTCATGCAGTAATTCTGTGATCTTGTCAATAGTGGAAACATCCCAATAATCTCCAACATTTTCAATATTTGGTGTCTGTTCTGTTCCAATGTTGAGTTTTTTGATTTTGATTTGTTTTCCAACAAAAGGTAGTTCGACTCCTGGTCCTTCTACATCTCTTTGGCCTTCTATTTCTGCGATGTTCACATTCCTAGGATCATCGTCTTCAACAACATTGATATTGTAATAGCCTTGCAACTTTTGAAGAGGCGCAGTCCATTCATCCTCTTCTTGCTCCAAAGGGAGGCTAGGTGCCTCATCGAACACTTTCTGTCTTACAACCTATAATGCCTGATCTACCATAGGATATTGGATTTAAAACAAAAAGGTAGTTACAAAGTTATGGGTCATACCTTCCCAATCTGCAGTGATGAGGCATAGTTCTGCTTGAAGATACTAGTTGATGGGAGTTGTGTCTAGTGTGTTAATGAATTTGTGTACCCATTGTTCTTGAGGAATGCTACTCTAAGTTTCCTCACAACTTCACACATGGTTCTTCAGACAACTTCGACTTATGTATCTAACTTCATAGCCTTCTACTTGCTCTGAAAATCACGCTGTCATCAAAGTGCGACATTGTACCTAGTCTGTAATATTGTTTTTGTGTGTCCCCCACCATCTCACTGGAGTTGATTTCAGGGCCTCATCCATTGCCAACAATATTTGTGGCGTTGGTACAATTTCTTCAAAGTCCAATAAGAATGCTTCTAAATGATTCAGACCATCAAAGGTGGGAAAATTACTTATTGTTGTGCCAATCCAGTGAACTTTTCGGGTTAATCTAGCACATCTCCTTGTAGATACTTCATACATTTTGTTCTGCCAGTTCTCCAGTGCTTCTTTTGAATCTGATGAGCATGCGCTGTCACTTCGCCAACTCAAATTCCCATCTACTGTAGGATTAATGTAGTCCTGCTATCTAGCTGTTAATTTGTATATGTTTTCTAGTTCATATGCACGGTCTTCCTCTCTAATGGGTTTTGTGTATCTCTGACCTTCATCGGGATCCAAAGGTGTAATGAACCTAAGGACATCTCCTTCAAATGTCATTCTTATTTTCTTTAAATCAACCATAGTGGAATTATTGAAATCCCAATCAATTCTTAACAACACAGGGTAAGGACAACTATCATCAACTATCTAAATTACCTCGAAGTGTGCAAATGTCCTTACTCCATTGATGTCCACATGGACATGCTCTAGTCTTCCAAAGGGGTTTAAATCTTGCTGATTAGCCATCCTAATCCTGACAGGGGAATATATCAACTTAGGTTTTCCCATCAGTGCCCAGGTCTGCTTCGTCATGACATTGACCTCCGAACCTAAGCCGAGGACCACATAGTCTATATCGTACTCTCCAATCTGAGCATTAAGGTGTAGTTCTTTATTTTTCCTTCTCTTCTTGGATAGTTGATGTACTACTTTATTGAGCAAAGGATCTACCCTTCCTACCTCATACTTCCTGACCAAATTTTGTAGTTCTTGTATGGATTTTTCATCTTTAATCAACTCAATAAACGTATACAAGAAACTGATAAGTTTACTCACCTCTTTTCAATCTCCGGGCGAAGTAGACTGATCAAATGCCAGAGGCATTCCATATTCTCTTACATATGGTTGAACCTTTGATGAAGAAGCCTGATCTCTTTCGAATTCCTTTCTTGCTTCCTTAAATATCTTCTTCTCTTTCCTTGGGTCAAACTCTTGTGTCTTCTCTGCAACTTTCCTGACTTCTAATTCTTCTGTAGTCTTTCCTTGGATCACTATGTCTTCTCCTTCCTCCTCGTGTGATAACAACGACTCTAGGATCTAATCTGTGAGGTTCTTCTTTGATTAGTTGTATTTGTTGGTTTCCTCCTCGTTTCTCTTGAAGCTTAGCCAACAATGCTGGACATTCCTCGATAACATGCTCAAATGAGTTGCAATAGATGCAAGTGGTACAAGGCTTATGAAAATCCCTTTCCAAGTGTCCTGGTTGTGCACAGTTATAAAAAATGATCTGTCCTCGACCTCGACCTATACCTCCTCCTCTTCCTATGAATCCACCCCGAGGGTTGAAGTTTCCTCTCCTAGGGGAATTATACTGCGCAATGATTCCTTCTTGTTGTACTTCACCTTGAATTTTGTATATATCCCTCAACCTTTCATGAATGAGATCATAAGCCCTACAATCCTTGTCATCGCGTCTTATCGACTTACAAAATGTGTAATATAGGTTTGTGGGTGTTTGGACAAATTTTTTCAGATAGTAACATTCAGTAGGGCAATGCCGATTTCTACATTCCTCACACCAGGGTAAGATAACTTGCTTCAAAGGGCTCAAAGCTCTAGAGGCCAAGTATTCATGAAATAGGGGGCAGTGCTCCTTGTCACTGCCTTATGATTTGCACCTGATACACCATATGTATTCTCTTTTATCTTTTCCCGTGTCTTTCTTCATATCTTCGACTTGCAGTGATAAGCTAGTTAGCTGACTCAAGATTTGACTCATACCTGAGATGTATTCTCCCATAGGGGATGATTCTAATTTCATGGTGATCTCCAGTTCCTCAGCCCATGAAGGAATCTTCTATTGCATTAGAGGAAATATAATGTGTGGTAAGAGGGCAACAATGAACCATTCCTTGTTCTGCTCATCCAGGATCTGAAAACTCAAATGGTCTGTCAAAGTATTAAATCTCTGATCAAACTCCCACACAGGTTAAACTGTTCTCTTCTTGATTTATTTTAGTTCTGTAATGCATTGCGAATCTGACTTAGGTTTCTTGAATTCAAAAATTAGCGTAGTCTTAATGACGTTCAGTGGTTTAGGTGCAACTCCTTGGACGGATTTCATGTACCATCTCAGTGCGCGGTCTCTGAGGGTAGTACTAAACTGAGCTCGTTTGACAGCTTCGTCAGTGATATTCTTAATACTCCACACAGCTTCACATAGAAACCAGTGCTGATTAGGATATTCAGATCCATCTCCTCTAAAGGTGGGTAACCTCATCTGATCTACCATAGATCTTCCTAGGTTTCTTGACTGAGTATGTGGTGGACTGCTAGCGACAATGCTCTAAGTGTTCTGGTGACTTAGGTTAATCTAGTTACTTAACGCTGCTAGAGAAACAAGATGAATAATAGTACTTACTTCAATAGTCAACGCAGTGCTTGAAGTTTTTGGATCTTCTCAGTGAGGTTCCTCTGTCCTAGTGGATTCTGAATGCTCTTCGTCTGTCAGATCTGCCTCTTCTCCACTGTAGAACCCTTCATCTCCGTAGTTCTTCTTAAATAGGTTCACGAGGTGAACTTCTCTGAATACTTTCCCACTACGCGTATGTACAGCCTCTATGTCATTGTCGCTGTTTGAATTTTTGAACATTATCTCTTCTGATATGACTAATTACTGTATCTTCAAGATGTTCTTCTCATGCGATAGCACCTTGATCTTCAACTTCAGAAAATGTAAATTTTTTCCTATAGGTCCCTTAAAGAAATATCTTTCTGCTTGGCTATATGATTCCACTCTGTCAACAACAAACTCAATGATATACCCTCTGATGGTACTATCAAACTAGTGGTCTACTTCTCTTGACACAACATTATCAACTCTCTTGAACTTCTTGATTAGTGCTAATGTCCAAACCATAGGTGGTCTGAGTCTGACTTCGAACTAGGTATCTGCTAGCCTAACTAGCCACTCATATAGCTCCTAATGGATTTATCCAAATAAAATCTCGTGTATATTAGTAAAGATATATCTTCCCAACCAATCCTCTGTACTAAGATTAGGGTTCTTGTTCTAGGCTTCAACGAAGTCCTTTTCTTGATCTTCTATCCACTTTTGAATCTCTATCTTTGATGGATACCACCTTGACATTCCCTCAAGAAGATCCCTGTCCCGACAACAGAACCATTTGTTGGCACAGGGGAAGACCTAGGGTTTAGCTCTAACAGCGCACCAACAAGCCCTAACTACTAGCCCTTTCGAAAATACCTGCGAAGAAAATGCAGTCTCACCCGAAGTAGCTATAGGGGGTTGCAGGACACATGTGTCTACAACCAGAGGAAATGCAGAGTGGATTCACAACAACAACAGACAACCACCTAGTTATTCTATATCTTCCTTAACCCTACTGTACAAGTTATATTTCATATCTAACACAATATCACAATAGCAACATATCGAATGACAGAGAACACAACATCAATCACACATAACATAAGATATACGTGGTTCGCCCTCTCCCTAGGGATACATCCACACAACTGTGCTTTATGATATATTAAGATGGAAGCATACAATTCTTATCTGCATTCTTAGCTAGCAGATCTTCTCTTCTTCTCTCTCTTTCTCCCCCCTCCCTGCGCACCTAGCTGAAGATCTTACAATACCAGAAGGCTCTCACACTCAACACTTCTCTTTCACACAACAACAATCACTCAATAGTAACTATGAACTCTCCCCCCAATAATGAACCCTTTCTTACTCCTCTCGATCTATATTTATACATTACAATATCTCTCAGACACCCTTAGGATGAAACCTAGGTGTCAAAACCCCTAGATACCAAAACCCTAGGTGTCTAAAACCCTAGGTCAACTTGACCCGCATTTTCAAGGCTTTGCCAACCTGTCTTTCCTTTCTTCACATGTGGTGCTCCAAAGCATCTGTTGACATATTCTTTTTCTTGCTGAGTTTTCCACGATCCCTCTTCCTTGCTGATCTGTCATCCTCGATCTCCTTGTCCAATGACTTGCTTTCTCTTACTTCGAATCATATTTTTTGCTCTTTTTCTCACTTCAGCCCAATATCAGCCACTGTGTCTTCCGCACAACTAACATGTTTCCTTTTCTCCCTTAATACTTTCTTGCTTCTATAACCAAGGGCCAACAAGTCCTTCGACTTCCCCACTTCCTTTCTGGGCTTCAACAACAAGCCATACAAGAAGTCTCAGAGCATTGTAGCTGCAGTTTATCACCTTCAGGAAATCAATTCCCAACAATTCTCTCACCCAGAAAATTGCTCATGGGCCTGAAAACCCGCCTCTTCAATATCCCACGAGCCTGACAACCCGCTTCTTCTGTCCAGCTCCTAAGCTAACTAGATACCCCAACAAAAATGACTATGGATACAGGTTCAAGTACAGTAATGAAAATATGAAGGATAGCTCAATGGGTGTGTGCATGCTCCAAGATGATTGACTGGATGTCTGGATGATGGGAAGAATTATGTAAAAGATAAGAAAATGGACTAAGTCCCAACAACATGTATGCAATTCCCCAAGTTGACACTTGTCATGTTGGGAGCTACTTTGGCCCCACTTGTCCCCAACTTTATAACTTAGGATAAAATAATTATCCATACTTTATGATTTAAGAAATATTAATATAATATTCCTTTTTGGCTTAAGCTCCCTATCTTATCCCTTTTCCTTAAATTTTAGGCCCCTCCCTTTCCCTAACCAGTGGATTTTAGTCCCCCATCTCTTTTATCATGGCCAGTCTGTGCACAACGATGTATTTTAATTAATTTCGAGACATATACAAAAATAGGCGCACTGGCCTTTAACATCTAGGATCTCCAGCCTAATCAAAACATAAGTATCCTAGCTTATAATAACTGTCTCACCAGCCTATAAAGCATAGCATATACACAAAAGGCTACTTGGCCTCAAAACTGTGCACACTTATGTTGCTGCACACAGTATCCTGGAATGTGCAAACTTCCTCATTTTACTGTGTAGTACATGTGCGCACTAAACCATGGAATGTGCATATAAAAAATGATATCAAACAACTCACCAGATTAAGTACATTTGCATTTACATTTAAAATTGGGTTCGACTGAGGGATATTACAATCCCCTCCCCTTATTTATGCACTATCCTTAGTGCACTATGTACCCATATAAAGAAAAATTTTAAAAAATCCTCAAAAAGATGCGGGTATTCTACCTGCATTGCATCCTCATGCTCCCAAGTAGCATCCTCAAGATTGTACCAGGTCCATTGGACCTTTACAAGCCCTATGGATCTATTCCAGAGATGTTTTATTTTCCGGTCCAAAATGCGTACTGGATGCACTTGAAAAACGCCTTCTTGCTCCACCTGAATCACATTCCAATCAATAACATGATTAGCATCATGTATATATTTCTTGAGTAATGATAAATGGAATACATTATGAACAAACATAGATGCAGGAAATGCAATCATATAAGCTACTGGACCAATCCTCTCTAGGATTTCAAATGGCCCACAATAGCAAGTTGCCAACTTTGAACAATTTCCCAATTTCAGGGAACTTCTGTCAGCCTTCACTTTCAAGAATACATGATCACCCACTTTAAATTCCCTGTGAGTTCTTTCCTTATCAACATAGATTTTCTGTCTGTCTTGGGTTGCCTTTAAATTTTTCTTTATTTTTATCATTTGTTCCTCCATTTCCCTGAGAAAATCTGGCCCAACCATTGCTCTGTCTGCTGGGTTATCCCAACTTATTGATGTGTTGCACTTTCTGCCATAAAGTGTCTCAAATGGGCTCATCTTTAGAGATGCTTGGTACCCATTGTTATAAGAAAACTCTACCAAGTGTAGGTAGTCTTCCCATTTTGATGGTTTATCCATCACATACATCCTCAACATATCCCCAATCACTTGATTCACTCTCTCTGTTTGTCCATCTGATTCTGTATGATAAGCTGTACTAAAATTCAAATTTTTTCCAAATCCATTAAATAATCCTTTCCAAAATTTTGAGGTAAATTTTGGATCTCTGTCAGACACATTTGTCTTGGGTATGCCATGTAATCTAGCAATTTATTTCATATAAACATCAACGATGTTGGCTGCCTTGTGAGTGATCTTAACTAGAATAAAATGGGCAGCTTTAGTAATCTTATCCACCACTACCATGATAGAATCATGTTACTTGTTTGTTCTGGGAAGTTTGGTGATGAAATCCATTGTTAAAAATTTCCATTTACACTCAGGAATGGGTAATGGCTGTAGAAAACCAGCTGGGTGTCTATTCTCAACCTTTACCTTTTGACATTCCAAACATCTAGCAATAAAATCAACAACCTCTTTCNCGATCTATGCACAATGATGTATTTTAATTAATTATGAGACATATACAAAAATAGGCGCACTGGCCTTTAACATCTAGGATCTCTAGCCTAATCAAAACATAAGTATCCTAGCTTAAAATAACTGTCTCACCAGCCTATAAAGCGTAGAATATACACAAAAGGGTACCTGGCCTCAAAATTGTGCGCACTTATGTTGCTGCACACAGTATCCTGGAATGCGCAAACCTCCTCATTTTACTGTGTAGTACATGTGCGCACTATACCATGGAATGTGCATATAAAAAATGATATCAAACAACTCACCAGATTAAGTACATTTGCATTTACATTTAAAATTGGGTTTGACTGAGGGATATTACAATCCCCTCCCCTTATTTATGCACCGTCCTTAGTGCACTATGTACCCATATAAAGAAAAATTTTAAAAAATCCTCAAAAAGATGCGGGTATTCTACCTGCATTGCATCCTCATGCTCCCAAGTAGCGTCCTCAAGATTGTACCAGGTCCATTGGACCTTTACAATCCCTATGGATTGATTCCAGAGATGTTTTATTTTCCGGTCCAAAATGCGTACTGGATGCACTTCAAAAATGCCTTCTTGCTCCACCTGAATCACATTCCAATCAATAACATGATTAGCATCATGTATATATTTCTTGAGTAATGATAAATGGAACACATTATGAACAAACATAGATGCAGGCAATGCAATCATATAAGCTACTGGACGAATCCTCTCTAGGATTTCAAATGGCCCACAATAGCGAGTTGCCAACTTTGAAAAATTTCCCAATTTCAGGGAACTTCTGTTGGCCTTCACTTTCAAGAATACATGATCACCCACTTTAAATTCCCTGTGAGTTCTTTCCTCATCAGCATAGATTTTCTATCTGTATTGGGTTGCCTTTAAATTTTGCTTTATTTTTATCATTTGTTCCTCCATTTCCCTGAGAAAATCTGGCCCAACCATTGCTCTGTCTGCTGGGTTATCCCAACTTATTGATGTGTTGCACTTTCTGCCATAAAGTGTCTCAAATGGGCTCATCTTTAGAGATGCTTGGTACCCATTGTTATAAGAAAACTCTACCAAGTGTAGGTAGTCTTCCCATTTTGATGGTTTATCCATCACATACATCCTCAACATATCCCCAATCACTTGATTCACTCTCTCTGTTTGTCCATCTGATTCTGTATGATAAGCTGTACTAAAATTCATTTTTTTTCCAAATCCATTAAATAATCCTTTCCAAAATTTTGAGGTAAATTTTGGATCTCTGTCAGACACATTTGTCTAGGGTATGCCATGTAATCTAGCAATTTCTTTCATATAAACATCAACGATGTTGGCTGCCTTGTGAGTGAGCTTAACTAGAATAAAATGGGCAGCTTTAGTAATCTTATCCACCACTACCATGATAGAATCATGTTGCTTGTTTGTTCTGGGAAGTTTGGTGATGAAATCCATTGTTAAAACTTTCCATTTACACTCAGGAATGGGTAATGGCTGTAGAAAACCAGCTGGGTGTCTATTCTCAACCTTTACCTTTTGACATTCCAAACATCTAGCAATAAAATCAACAACCTCTTTCTTCATGCCTGACCAATAATATTGTCTCTTGGCAACTGCAATAATTTTCTGATATCCTGGGTGCCCAACATAGGGCACATTATGCATTTCTCTCAATATCAGATTTTTCAACTCCTGGGAATTTGGTACATAAATTCTTCCCCTGTACATGAGAATTTCATCATTATCTAGCTTGTATTCCTCAATTTTCTGCTGCAAAATACCTTGTTGTAATTTTGCCACTAATTCCTTGTATTGCAAATCTGATTTGGCAACCTCTATAATTTTGTGTTTCAAATCTTATTGGTACATGCTAATGGCCGTAGCATGCAATTCATGCACTCTTCTGTTGATTGCATCAACCATTTTGTTCTCTTTTCCCTTGATATGCTTTATATCAAAGTCATATTCACTTAGAAATTCTAACCATCTGCTTTGCCTAGAATTTAGAGTTGGCTGATCAAATAAATATTTCAGACCATTATGGTTTGTTCTTAGCTCAAACCTTTTCCCCATGAGGTAGTGTCTCCATTTCCTCAAGGTATGCACTATGGCTTCTAACTCCAAATCATGAGTGGCATAGTGTCTTTCATGCTCCTTTAACTTCCTTGACTCATAACATATAACAAACCCATTTTGACTGAGGACTCCACCAAGTCCCTCTTTACATGCATCTGTGCATACAATGAAGTCTTCATTTGGGTCTGCAATTCTTAGTATTGGAGCACTTGTTAATAATTGTTTCAAGTGTTGGAAAATCTTTTCACAATCCAATGTCCACTAAAACTTCACACCCTTCTTTTGTAAGGAAGTGATTGGGTGTGAAATCTTTGAGAATCCTTCAATAAATCTCATGTAGTAGCCTGCAAGGCCCATGAATGATCTGACCTCTATCGCATTCTTTGGCACTGACCATTCTCTAATGGATTCTATGTTCTCAGGATCCACTACTATCCCATCCTTTGAAATGATATGCCCCAAATAATGAATTTTATTTTGATAAAATGAGCACTTTCTCAATTTGGCATACAATGGATGATCCCTTAATACTTGCAACACCATCCTCAAATGATGTTCATGCTCTTCCTTTGACTTGGAATATATAAAAATTGTTAGAAAAATAGGACCACAAAGAAATAAAATAAAACAAATGCGGAAATAAAACACAAAATATACACAATACAAGAGAGACACAGATTTACGTGGTTCACCTAGTGTGGGCTACGTCCACCAGAGAAATTGCCAGGTCCTTTCTTTATTATTATCCAACATAATGAAGGGATACAACCTACAACAAAACTCGTTGTAACTTCCTCTTATTTCTCTCACAGTCTCCTCTCTCAGAATACAATACTCGCCAACATACATAGCCGCAATACATTTCCCTCATAAAAGAGGGTTGCCTTCTAGGTCAAAAAACCCTAACATAATCTCTATCATTAGATATGTGACCTTATAATGAATGGTCCAGATTTACAATGAAATTACAATATACTTTTACAAGGCAATTTTTTCTTCGGGAGCTTCGCCCTCGAACCCCCACTGGGGGCCCACTTGCCCCCAGACCCCCCAGCCGAGGGGATAGCCCCCCCGGATCCTGTAGAGGGGGTACCCCCCCTCTGCACCCCCCCACGTGGAAGAGTGTACATACTTCTGGGGTGTAAATAATTCATGGGGTATAAACACGGCTGAAAGTAAAAGACCTCTAAATCAGGAAGATAATCAGGCTCCACAACCAACAAGAATGTCATCCAAAAAGACAATTACAAACTTGTCTAAATATTCTCGGAAAACACCATTCATTAAGCACATGAAAACAACTAGTGCATTTGACAACCCAAATGGAACCATTGTGAACTCATAATAACCATACCTTGTCCTGAAGGGGGTCTTGCTGATATCTTCCTCTTTAATCCTTACCTGATGGTATTCTAACCTGAGATCTATCTTTGAAAAGATCTTTGCATCCTTCAATTGATCAAAAAGATCATCAATCCTTGGCAGAGGATACTTGTTCTTAACAATCACTTTATTCAATTCTCTGAAATCAATGCACAATATTAATGTCCCCTCTTTCTTATTCACGAACAAGACTAGGGCACCCCAAGGTGACACACTTGGGCGTATATACCCCTTCTTCAGAAGTTCTTCAAGTTTCATTTGTAACTCCTTCAACTCTGGTGTAGTCATTCTGTAAGGAGTATTTGACACTGGAGCTGCTCCAGGCATTACATTTATAGAGAAATCAATGTCTCTCTTTGGGGGTAGTCTTGCTACCTCCCTGAACACATATTCGAACTATTTTAGGACTGCATAATCTTCCAAATTTGGCACATTATCTTTAGGTGTGTCTTCCATATGTGCTGCAAATATTTGACACCCTTTTCTATAACATTTCTTCAGTTGCAATGATCAAATTTCTCTGATGGTTACTGCCCTGGGAATTCCCTGCACTTTCCTTAGGCTCCCTTCCTCATCCAAGAAAGTACATGCCTTGTTATGAAAGTCTAGGATAGCATGATGCTGATCCAACCAATCCATCCCAATTAGGCAGTCATAAGAACCTAAAGGAAATATGTTCAAATATGCCCTGGTGTTCATTCCATTCATGTCCATAAGACATGACTTAACCATCTCATTGACTTTTCTTTTGGCTTCGGTAGCCAGCTGCACCAACCAAGATTTTCCATGCTTTCTTCTTGGAAAATGCAAAATTTCCACCATCTTAGGATCTATATAACTATGAATAGATTCTGAATCAATTAAAATAGAAATGGTTTGGTTGTTGATCATATATTCCACTTCAACCATATGTGACTGATACTATGCTTTCTTGTTGTCCAGGGCTACATAGATCCTTGGCACATTTATGCTCATGTACTCCACTGTTTCATCTTGCTGTAAATTGTGAATAGTCCTCCCTTTTCACCTCTGTGAGGACAATCTCTGAACATGTGATCTCCTTTACAACCCCAACATTGAATAGGTGGCTGCCTTGACCTTTGAACTCCCGCCTCAATCATTCTGGGTTCTCTAGAAGTTGGCTATCCTTGAGTATTATTTCTGAAGAATGGTGGCTTAGTTCCCTTCTTCCTCTGATCCATATTGAATTTCTTTTTGTCTTCCCAAGATTTTTTGAAAGTTGGCCTTGCTTTTTGCTGATCATATAGGCACTTAGCTCACCTTATGGTCTCCTCCAATGTCTTGGGATCATCATACTGTATTTTGTCATTGATAAATGATGGCAATCCACTCAAATACATTTGAATCTTAACTGTCTCATCCTTGATGAAAGAGACATACTTCAACAGTTCTAAAAACCTTCTTTCATTTTCATCTATTGACATACTCCCAAGCTTGAGTTCAAAGAACTCTTTCATTTTCTTGTCATAGTATCTCTTAGTCAAGTATTTCTTCTCAAAATACTTCTTGAATTCCCTCCAAGTAACACTTTTCTCTTTAATGTGCTGCAGCTGCACAAGATGATCCCACGTCATGGATGCCTTTCCCTTGAGTTAATAGATGTCAATTATACCTTCTACATGAGAAGAATAATTATGCAATTGAAAATACTTTCTCATGTCCAACAACCATGTCTATGCATTTTCATCCTTCTTGTGCTCACCATAAAATGTAGGAGGTTTGATTTTGTTCATTTCTCCTTGTACCTCATCCACCCCAGACCTCTTATGATTTTTGATAGGGGATGGGATTGACCTGCTATGTGATCTCTTATTGGAATTCCTTAGGGAGTGATGGTGATGTCTGCTAACACTTCATGCTCTTGTTTTCTCATCAGGAGGCCCATGACTTCCAGATTTTTTTGAGCCACTCTCCTTATCCAACTTCTTTTCTATTCGGTTCAAGCTCTGCATTAACTTCATATTGAAGTCATACTACTAATCCTTGGCTATCATAAGCCTTTCATTATCAACTTTATGGCTTTCTACATCCTTCTATAAAATTTTAATGGTCTCTGCCATATTCATGTTTTCATTCCTTTCATCTCCATGTCCATTGGAGTTTGTTCCTTCAATGCCCAAATGGAAATCCATCCCTCTAATATCATCCTCCTGACTGTAAGTCCCCTATGCCTCTTCCTTTCCTCTAGAATCTATGCTGAACTTGATCTGATCTATTTGTTGTTAACTCTGCAAAATGTGAAACCAACAAAACTTTGTCAGGCTAACTGTTTCAACAATTTCATGAAAATATGAACCATTCTGGTTCAATAATATATATCAGAATTATTTATTATGATTTCTTGGAAATTTGAATGCCTAGATCAATTTTCTGGGTGGATATTTAGATTCCACTGTCCAAGACCTTTCCGACACCTACTCCCATGCTCAATTCTGAGTCTCGAGGAAAAAGTTATGGTTATTTGAAAATTGTCCATTAATTTTTCTGTTCACACTTCAACTTGGTGCAACTTTGCGCTGTAATTATACTATTTCGCAACTACTCCATTGGAATTTTAGTAGGATATCAATTGGGTTTCCTCATATACATATTATGAACATTCTGTCCAAGTTTCACCTTTTTCTGGGTTCTAGGATGCTAGTTACAACCGACTGAAGTTCTAGGCCAAAATACCATATTGTAACTGATATGCTACAGGTACCTTCTTTTCCATATTAAACAATTTTAACATGCCCAAAAATTTAATTAAGCTCTTGAAATGTTTTCTATGGTTCAATATATTTCCATTGACTGCTCCTATGCCTCAGTTTGATTCCAGAGCAGAAAGTTATGGCTCTTTGAAGTTAGATGGGTCTTAAAATTTACCCTTCACTGTTTGTGCTGCAACTTTCTCATAAAAACTCTGTTTGAAAAATGGTTTACACCATTAGAAAGATCTCTCCGAGCTATTTTAGTTGAGATGCAAAGTTAAAGTGTGTTTTAGTGTGCCTTCACACACTCTATTCTCATGGTTTTTGCGTTGCTAAAAACACTCTTAAGGGCCTCAAAAACGCGTTGCAAAAAGATGATGTTCAAATGATATAAAATGTCGAAGAAAATCGCTGGTTTTCTGTTGTTGTTCTCCCTCTGAACGACTTCGTAGGCAAAATTTTTAACATGTACACCAATATTTACCTTGCGCAACAACATCACAAGGTAAATCGTTCTTCGCACACCTATAACCACTGTGCATCACTTCTCTATCGTGCCAATAATTACACACTACTTTTGTGTCGCGCGCCAATATTCACTGCGCACAGTTTTGGTTATTGCACTATTACCTATTGCGCATAGTTTTTGTATCGCAC
>JZKD02S1808352.1:564910-576061 GCA_000966675.3 Picea glauca
AAATTACTAATCTAAATTACAACTAATGGCCTAAATCCGACATAAATAAAATAGCATTACTAATCTAATATGCCCCAATTAAGGGGTAATGAGCCAATATTAGGGCTTAACAATCTGCATGTCGAGTGCTCTTCCTGTTCATCATGGCAACTCTTCATCTTCTCTATTTGTTAATCCCCTCTGTGTCCATCATCACTGGGTGTCATGATCAAATTACTTCACATCACCAACAGTTAAGATTCTTCATCTTCTATTACAGTTGAGCTCAACTACTCTGTTGCAGTTACAGGCTCCAATGCTCATCCAGCTGTCAATCGCATCCATGAATAGTCAGTGTTCTACTTGCAGATGCCTTGAGATTCTTCACCTCCTCTTTCAATCACCCCAAAGTGTCTTCGAGTCCTCTAGTAGAAACCATTAGTGGTTTCTGGCAATTACACTGTGACGTGCAACAATAGCCCTCCGATTTGATTCAATTTCATCTGCACCATTAAATGAATTTCATTAGTCTTGCATTCATTTCGACATTCCGCTCTTCGACATTTTAGGATCACCATGGTGGAGGATTTTAGTACTCTCCATTTCCCAACCCCTGAAACTCTGAAAAGGAGTTTGTCTTCACTAACTCCTTCCCCCATCTTTCACTGATGTGACCAATGGCCATGACCACAGCCTACACCAAAAGGTGTTTTCGCATTTCGGCGATTCCTATTGTGAGGCATCTCAACTCTCCAAGTCGTAGTCCCCGAAACTCCGAAATGGATCTTGTCGCTTCAATCTTTTTCCCTACAGCTCTTTGATGGTGTGACCACCATCGGTGACCGAGTGCTTATCCTTAATGTGCTTTTGTGATTTCTCTTTTTGGCACTTTGGCGTTCCTGTGGTGATGTGTTCTTGATGATTTGTGTCCTAGTATCCGAAGCTTCGAAATGGAGCTTGGTTGCACTAGCTCTGATCATTTCGGCAATTCACATTTCGGCCTTTCATGATTCTTGCGATGAAGAGTCTCATCACTTGACTGTTCCAACTCCTGGTATCCGAAGCTCCAAAATGGAGTCGGATCAACGTTCCACACCCTCGATGATTCGACAGTTATTCTCTGCCCCTGGACTTCATCCTTTGGGACTTTGGGGGAGTGATAGTGATAAAACTCTCGAAGAAAAAACTCCCAGAGTGAGGTCAGTCTTGCGTCACTCGATGACATGTCGTGACCCGAGTGGCTGCCACGTGTCACTCCGAAATGTGAATTCCAGTGGCCTGAAATGCCAAATTAACTTGACACTTGTCGTTGTCTAATCATGCCACGTGTCATGATCTTCCACCTGTCCTTTTTGACGTGGTCTACCACATTCACTTCTTGGAATTGTCGGCCCAGATCACTTCGCGATTTCGCATATCGTGATTTTGGGTTTCGTGACTTCGGGACTCCTGTAGTAAGAGTTCTTGACATCCCCAACTCCCGGTATCCAAAATCGTCCTCCTTCTTCTGGGATTTCAGCATTTCATTGTTTGCGATTCCAAGACTCCTGATGATGAAGAGTCTTGACTCTTCCAACTCCTGGTACCTGAAACTCTGAAATGGAGTTATTTCCCGGTCTGCAAAACTCTTCGTTTATGTGCCTCTTTCGAGATTTCGGGATTCGAGATTTCGCAACTCTGAGACTCCCGTGTTGAAGAGTCTCAATTATTGACTTCTCACTTTCCCTGTATCTGAAACTCCGAAATGAAGTTTATGATCGGTATGTGAAATTATTTGTTGATGTGCCTCTTTTGGGATTTTGGGATTTCGGATTTCGCAACTCCGTGACTCCTGTGAGGGGTCTTTGACATTTGCATCTCCCGGTATCCGAAATCCTGGTATCCAACACTCCAAGCGATGCGCATATTTTGGGTTTTCTCATTTCGACACTTTGGGACTCCTGATGATGTGAGTCTCTGACATCTCCATCTCTTGGTAACCAAAATCCTGGTAGCCAAAACTCCGAAATGGAGTATGATTAACATCACATTGGCGTTTTGCATTTCGCTACTTCGGGAATACTGTAGTGAGAGTCCTTGACATCTCCATCTCCCGGTATCCAAAATCCCGGTAGTCAAAACTCCGAAATGGAGTTTGAACAACACTTCGATCTTGCCAATCAATCATCATTGCACTGCTGGTCTTCCTTGCCTGCTTGTTTGCTATCAAATGAACAAGCACACCTTCGCACTACGTTTGACTCTACGTTAATTCCTCCTGAGCTTACTTTGTTCTTGTTTTTCCATCAATGCATACTCTGATCTTGCCATCAATAACAAGAATACTCTGCCTGTTAAACATGCCAACAATCCTCTGCACTATCACTCGATGATCTTATCAAGCTTGTTCTGCTGCGTCTTCCCAAAATACTTCTGGTTCTCACCTAACACATTATACTTGTACTCAAGCCATCCTCGCTGCTGTACTTACCTGTACACATGCCATCATTGCTATTGTTCTTGCCATCAATGACAAGCATACACTGCCTGTAAAACATTTCAACACATTGTTATTTGTAACAAGGAGTTGCACCACAAGATCCAAGGTAGTTGCAACCATATTTATTCATCCTAATTGAACTTGTATATAATTCAAGTGTTTTTGGGTAATACGGATTTCCCAAAACCAAAGATGCTCCTTCATCAGACACCCCTGGTAAGAAAAACACGAGCTCCCAAATCATGTAGTTATTTCTCTAGAGGATGAAGATTTTTGTAGGTGTATTATTTCTTATTCAAAAACCCATGTTTCATCCTCATACCCTTTGTTTTTCCACTTGATTAAATATTCCAGATACTACTTGTTGCGATTTTTCTACCAATATTTGTGGCCAAAATTTATTCCACTTCTTTATCTTGCTGGACTGGTAATTTTTGTTCCCATCCATCGAGAGTACCTTCATCATCACATTTTTATCCTTCATAAAACTTGCATAGATCATCAACATTGAATGCTGGATATATATCTAACTTGCTTGGAAGTTCCAACTGATAAGCATTATCAAAAACTTTCTTCAAGATTTTGCATGGTCCTATTTTCTTATAATTAAGATTATTATAGGTACATATGGGAAATCATTCCTTTCTCAATTGATCCATGACTAACTTACATTCCTTAAATGTTTTTTTTCTTTGTCATAGATATGTCCTCTATTTATACCGTTATTACTTGCCTGTAGTTTCTGCTTCACTTTCTCATGTAGTTCCTGCATACTGTCTACAAAATCATTTGCATTAACACTTCTTTTATCTCCTAGATCTGGTAAATCAACCAAGTCTACTGTAATGATCCAAATGATCAAAATATTATAAAATAACAAAAGTACACACCATGTACAAAATCTCAATGTGGAGCACAACTCCAAGATATATAAGTTACACAATAACTTTTTAAATAATAGGGGAAACACCTCCAAATAACAAAATACCATTCATACTTCACAATTCACCTCCCTCAATAATGAATACATGATCTCTTATATATATTTATTCACACTTGCACATGAGGCCCTTTTATCACTAGGCCAACCCTATTACATATGTTTTTACACATTACATGTACATTTAGGTCCATATATTCCCCCCCTTGGGGTCATATCATATACATTTAGCCATATATATTCCCCTCTTGGGTCATAACATAATACCCTCCTTCAAAAATATTTGTCCTCAGATTTTCATTTAAAGGCTTCACATGTGATGAAACCAAGTAATATGATTTTCTTATGTTCCTGCTTTCTTCATTCCATTGTTTATGATCTATCCATCCAAAATCAATTCTTTTCAGTCTTAATCCTTGTTGTCTAGTTGTTGCATAATTTTCTTTCCTTTGATTCCATGTATTTTTGTTGAAGCTTCTCCAATTTGTAGTGGTTGTTGGTATCTGATAATATATTGTTGAAGAGTAGTTTGCTGATGCCTTGCTCCATGAATATTGACAAGTATTCCATATTCTTCCTTCATAATGTTGATATCATGCTTCTTGTCTTCCTTGAAATGTTTCTTGGTAATGTGGGTGTTGATACGGTTTCAAATTTTATGGTTTTTCTTCACTCTTCACATGCATTTCATCTATATTATTTTCAGAGACAATGGCATCCTTGATCATCTTTGCTTGGTCCTTGATTACTCTAGCCTTGGAGATAATACCATCATATTTGGCATGTACATCCTCTAGATGGAGTTCAACTTCTTCAAGTATCTTTTGTTGACCTTCTTGAATCTTGTTTTCTTTCTCCTTTTGAAGCTTCAAGGTGAACCCATCTATCAATTTCTGACATCCTTCTTCAATTTTGGCTTTCATTTCTGACTTTACCTCATCGGTATTTAATGATTCCTCAACCTTCTTGCAAATTTCCTCTTGCGGTATTTTGGTATATTCTTCATCCAAGATCCTTCTTTCTTCTTTATTTTGACAATTCTTCTTTTATTCTTTCAATATCTTAGCCTCATCTAATATTTTTTTATTATGGCTTTGTAATCTACATATCTCTTCATCTTTCTTTTTCAAATATTCCCTTGATACATCTTTTTTCCCACTTGTCTTTGCTAGTCTTTTCTTGCTTTAGGTTCTTAATCTCCTTAATGAGTGATTCATTAAGGGATATAATATTAGATAGCTCCTCATCCTTCTTCTTAATCTCTTCCTTTGCTTCTTTTAATTCATCTTGAATTTTATACATTTCCTCTGTAGAAATTTCAATACAAATTGTGTATTGCCTGGATTCTTCCGATTTAGCAATTATATGCCACTGTTAAATACATAATCACTTCTACAAATATTCTTGCGGAATTTAAAAAACGATCACTAATTGCAATATCAAGAAGAAAGATCAATCACACATAACACATACGTTTTATCGGAAAAGCATAAAGCTAAAAACCCCACTATCATATATTATGTATATATCATGGATCATGAAACAATCTCATACAAAAATCTAATCCAAGAGCTCTCAGTACAATATACAATCATCTCACACTCTCATACAAAAATTGGCAAATGCATGTGCCAATTTACTGCCTCCAGACATCCTGCCTCCTCTGCGCAATCCTTGCTGATGGAAATCCCTGCAATGAATGAATCCCTCTTGCCTAGGTTTCACATTCCTCATGGGCACATCCAATGTGTGTGTGGTTGSATGAGTGCACTCACTAATGTCACAAMTGATAGTCAAATTGTCCCTTTCACCTRTTATCTCAACTGGGTCTCCACTAGATCTGACATGCATGTAGTTAACAATGGTAAATCTTCAGTTGCATGTGARATAACTKATTGTGAATTAATTAATAATTAATTCACTGATCTCTCACTAGTGTAAGTTCARTTACAACTAGTACAACTAAGATTAACTCACTTAAYTGAGTTAAACTACTTCACAACTCACATAACTACACATATAACTCTGTTACAACATAGAATCACTTAGTTACAACTAATTCAACTTGCATGTCCCACCAGTCAACCTTTGAACTCAAATTTCCTATAGCTAACTGATTTTCCACTTCAGTTAACTATTTCCAAGTGCTCATTGAGAATAGATTAATATTTATTGTCCAACTATTATTAAGGGATAATAATAGTCAACATACATCTATAAATAGAATTCGCTCACCATCTATAAATAGACATCATATATAAATAGAATTTGCTCATCATCTAAAAATAGAMTTCCACCTAAAAATAGCCTGAGGCTCCATCCTAGTGTAGGTGCATAATTTTCACTAGGATATTCTTGTTGAATCYCAACATCCTCCATTTTTGTATCCCTAATCCATTTATTTGAGAAGATTTTTTCAAATTATTCCCATGTGGAGTGGATTCTAGTATYTTCATCAAGGCTTCTCCACCACTTATGAGCTCCAAACAAGAAAGAAATAAATGCCCCACARGGACTTATATCAATCCTCATAAAAMATTTCTTTACCATCCTCAACCATTACATGGGWCTGATTTCGTCTTTGTATTCATCTCCACTAAAKTTAGGTATTGTCATTGATTCCTAATTGAGGTCTAACCCCAATCCTTGACTTCCAACCTCAGTATATTAAGTATAAATTTSTCAAATATTTATAATCCTTGTTCCAATATAATATTATATGTTTGATATTTCCAATGGATTTTGAATCAACTCAATCATACATTCCAATAAAAAGTTATGATAGTTTTAAGTCAACATACCTTGGAAACCCTAATTTGGAGTCTGTCCTCCTGTCCGACCTTAGTTCTGATGTATCTATGCAATTTCATCCCTTCTTAGTCTAAAATTGCGACATATAACACTCTAAAATTTATTCTCTGCAATGCCATAGGTATGGCCAAAATTGGATGTGCCAAGTGAAAGTTATGGTAACTTCCCCACACCTTACCTATTTTTTTCCTTTCTAGGAGAGCACACTTGTATGGTGTGCCCCACGAAAAATAATTTCTATAAAATTCTCAAAATTGTACCGGAAATACTTAAGACTATACAGTATCCAATGCAAGTAGTCTCACTCAATTTTGATACTCTAGGAATAAGTTATGACTATTTTACCTGTAATACATGTTTGAGACTAGTCAATAGGACTAGTTAGATACCCTATCTTCCACAGAGTGTATCTCTGAAAGTACAATGAACCAGAAGTTGAAACTTGTACCATAGGTACTCTGGTAAGTATTCTAAATATTCTGTAGGTCTTGTCTTCTGAAAATGCTCCAAGAAAAATGTATAGAAAAAATGCAAAAATGACTATATTGAGGAGAAAAACCCTAGGATCAATGCTTTGATACCAAATGTAATGATCCAAATGCTCACAATATCATAAAATAACAGAAGTACACACCATGTACAAAATGTCAACATGGAGCACAACTAAAAGATATATAAGTTACACAATAACTCCTTACATAATAGGGGAACCCCCTCCAAATAACCAAATACCATTCATACTTCACAATTCACCTCCCCCAATAACTAATACATGATCTCTTATATAAAGTTATTCACACTTGCACATGAGGCCCCTTTATCACTAGGCTAACCCTATTACATATTTATTTACACATTACATGTAAATTTAGGCTCATATATTCCCCCCCTTGGGGTCATATCATATAAATTTATCCGTATATATTCCCCCCTTGGGTCATAACATCTACCATCCCTTTAGGTGACCTACCATAAAAAAAGTGAAATGGGATATTTTTGGTAGAGCTGTTCACTAAATTTTTGTAAGAAAATTCTTCTTGTGCCAAAACTAAATCCCACTAACTAGGATTTTCACCACTCAAAATTCTCAATAAGTTTCCTAAACTTTGTTTCACCACCTCAGTCTTCCCATCTATTTGGGGATGATAGGATGAACTATATAACAAATTAGAACCCAAACTTTTCCAAAGAATTCTCCAAAAGTGACAAATAAATCGTGTGTCTCTGTCTGAAGTAATACTCCTTGATAAGCCATGTAATCTTACCACTTCTCCGAAAAACAAGGACGCCACTTCACTAGCACCACTTGTCTTCTTACATGCTATAAATGTACCATTTTTGAAAACCTATCTACTACCACCATCACATAATCATACTTGATCTACGTCATAAAATAAATAAAAAACATGCTAACATCTTCCCACAATATTTCAGGTACTGATAATGAGGTGTAAAGTCGTGTATTCTGACTTCTACTTTTTTCTAGTTGACAAACTCTAAAACACTCAAAAAAATTTCTGACGTCTTTGTAGATACTGGGCCAAAATTACCATTCTTTCACTAATGTTGTGGTCTTTTACATGCCACAATGTCCTCCTAAACCACCACTGTGTAACTCTCTAATGAGAGTGAACCACAATGAACTCTGTGGAATACATAATTGTTGTTTCTTAAACAAGAATCCTTCTTGAATGTGGTAATCCAATAATGGTGTTCGATCCATTCTGCATGGTTCTCTGCATGCTTTCCAAGCCTCTGTAAAATTTGAATCCTCTTCATACAACCCTTTCAGATATTCCAAACTTACCACTGCAACTGACATGGTGTTTAGAAATATTTTCCTCCGACTCAACGCATCAAGAACTTTTTTTGATTTCCCTGACCTGTGTTTCAAAACAAACATATAAATTTGTAAAAATTCTACCCATTTAGAATGCTTCTGATTCAATTTACCTTGGTTGTTAATGTATTGTAGCGCCAATTTGTGATCAATAAACAAAACAAACTCCTTTGAAATCACATATTGTCGCCACTTCTTCAAATCATGGATGATAACATAAAATTCCTGATCATAAACAGAGTATTTCTTTCTTGTTTCATTCAAATTCTCATTGAAAAATGCTATCAATCTACCTTATTGGCTCATAACTGCTCCAATCATTGTACCATTTGCATCATAGTCTACTTGGAATACCTTATTGAAATATGGAAGTGCTAAATTTGACTATTCTATCACCTTTTTTCCTCAAGTCCTCAAATGACTTCGTTGTTGTTGTTGATGTCCACTGAAATGTGCCTTTCTTCATGCATTCAGTAAGAGGTGCACAAATATGACTAAAATTTCTAATGAATTTCCTATAGAAACTTTCTAGTCCATGGAAACTCCTCACATCAAAAGTGCATTTAAGCATTGTCCACTATAAAATATCCTTTACCTTCTTAGAATACATCTTTAAACATTCTTTGGAAACCACAAAACCCAAGTATACAAGCTATTTTTGTAAAAATGTACACTTCTTCATATTTATCAGCAATGGTTCCTCTTTCAATCACTGCAACACTTTATTCACGTGCTCCAAATGTTCTTCTTTTCTCTTGCCAAAAACCATAATGCCATCTAAGTATAAAACAACAAATTTTCCCAAAAACAGTTTCGAAACTTTGTTCATTATCCTCATGAACATGCTAGGTGAATTAGTTAACCCAAATGGCATAACTAACCATTCGAACAACCCATATTTTGTCTTGAACAATTTCTTCCATTCATCACCTTCCCTCATCTGAATTTGATGGTAACAACTCTTCAAATCAGTCTTCATGAAGTACTCAACACCACTCAAACAATCCATAAGATAATACATTATCGGTAAATGAAACCTGTACTTGACGATAATCTTATTAATATCCAGTGAATATGTACACATCCTCCACTCACCATTATTTTTCGGTGTCAAAACTACTGGTATTGTGCAAGGACTCAAACTTTCTTGAATTAATCCTTTGTCAAGTAACTTATGTACTTTTCTATTGACCTCTTCACTCTTTGTTGAAGTCATTCGATAAGGTGTTTTATTTGGAAAAATCGATCCTGGTATCAAGTCAATCTAGTGCGATATACTTCTTAATGGAGGTAACCCTGTTGGTAAATAATATGCTACAATTTTGTTAAATTATTTCAACTAGTGTTGAATCTCGATTGATATAAAATTCCTTTTTTCAATCTCTTGAATCCCTTTTGGCACTATAGCCAAACAACAACCACTTTGTTTCTTTTCTCTTAGAAACTTTTTAGCAAAAGATAACATGAATCGATTGTTACTAATATGCATATTCCTGTTGTTGTTGTTGTCCATAACTTTGTTGTTACTATTTTCCATACCCTTGTTGTTACTCTTGTCCATAACTTTGTTGTTATTGTTGTCCATACAATTGTTGTTACTGCTGTCCATATTCTTTTCCAACATTGGCACCAACTTATAACGATGTCCATCCTTGACAAATTCATATTAATTCTCTCTTCCATAATGGAATACCTTTCTGTCAAACATCCAAGGTCTCCCAATCAATACATGATGTGCATCCATATCTATTACGTCACATAAAAATTATTTGTTGAAACTCTCAATCTAGAAACTTAGTAAACATTGCTCCGTGACAGTCACTTGATGTCCTTTTTGCAACTATGAAATTCGATACAGATTAGGATGAGGACTTATTTTCAAATTCAATTTATCCATTACTCCAATGGATACCAAATTTTATGTACTTCCCCCATCTATGACAAGATGACAACACTTATCCTAAATTTTACATTTGGTTTTGAACACTCTCTTTCTCTACTCAGGTTCTTCTACTTCCTTTGTCTCAAGCTTGAGTAATACTCTTCTCAACATCAATTTTTCTCCTTGTTCTTGCTGAAGTACTTCCACATTCCCACCAACAATTGTTGTCTCATATTCCTGGGTGACTTGTGTCCTAGCCTCATGTCTTCTTTTTGTGTTCTGCCTCTAAGGACATTCCAATGCTTTGTGACCTTCTACTCCACAACTATAACATGTAATTACATACATACCTTTGCCAAAACCTCTGCCTCTACCAAAAATTCTTCCTCTTCTTGTATTTTTATTGTTGGTCACTTCATCCCCCTTGTCATTGTCTTTAGTATTACTTGTTCTACCTCTGCCTCTAGTTCCTTTTCCCTGAAACTTCTCCCACTATCTTCTGTCAATATTTTCTTCCACTTTTAAAGAAACCTAGTAGGATTCGTCTACATTAAAAAAGTAATGGATACTCATATCATTCTGAATATGGTACTTTACTCCATTCACGTATCTTGCCACTCTTTGATACTCTATTTCTTCTATCCGTGATCTGAGTGACAACTTGAAGAATCCTTCAGTATATTCATGCACATATGTCTCTTTCTACTTGAGATTTTGTACTTGTTTACACATGTTATTTTGGTAGTCAATAGGTAAAAATTTCTCTTTGATTTTACTAACCATCTTATTCCAAGTTTTAATCTTCTCAAATCTAGTATCTACTCTATCTTTATATAACATATCCCACCAAAGTGAAGCATGTACTTCAACTTCATAATGGAAAAACGAACATGATTGGGATCTTGAACATTCTCATACTCGAAGTATCATTCGATATCTCCTATCCAATCTATAAGAGTTTCAGTTCTCATACCGCCATCATAGCACAAAAAATCAACCCTCGCACTACCTCTATTACTCAATAAGGATATGAAATACATTGTTGGGTCTCCTTCCTTAACATGTTTTTCAAATTCAATCTCTTCCTTAGATTCTAAATCTAACTCTATGTTAAGAACCAAACATCAATATAGCATAGAAAAACTTCAAGAAAAGTACTCAACGCCTTGAAAAAGAGATAATATCAGATAATAAGCCTCTTCGAGGGGGCAACCTCCTTT
>JZKD02S1808352.1:576071-594387 GCA_000966675.3 Picea glauca
TGAAGTGCTACTTCGGGAGAATAGGAATGGTATAGCGCCAGAACTACCGAATGCAAAAGTCACAGAGTTAATCAAGACTGTTGAACTGGATGGACACGTGTCCACAGATCAACAATTATTTAAGAATCCGAGCATTCAAAAAAGTAGAAACGTGTGGGTTTCCCCCGAAGCTCTGCAAGCCGGAGTAAATCCTAATCGTAGACGTTAGGCACACACGGCGATAGATCCAAAGTGGTCCGGAGGAAATGCCGGGAGATACACACATCGAAATCCAAAATGCTAAAATTCTAAAGTGACATGGACCGTCGATCCTCGTGTCCTTCAGGATCCTTCCGAGCCGTCGATATAAAGGACCCGCCCTCGACTACCCAACTAATAGGGAATGCGTCATGGAGTGACACATGGCCCCTATGTGTTCCTCATCAAGTGTTGACTGTTGAAATAGGATCGTTGGATGAGGGTATACGTGGCAAGCGATCCCGTAGTCCAGATATTTCGTACTCTAGAGGAACCCAACCAAGAGTTTATGAAGTATGAAATCGTCAAAGTCGTGAGTGTTGAAGTGGATCTCGACCATTGGTTGAAGAGGACATGTGGCACCCGATCCGAGAGTCCGAGGAATTATCCCTTCGGGGAATTTACGTTGATAGGATATGGTAAGCTCCAAATCCTGGAGTCACGAAGTAATGAGGAAAATGGATCTAGGAATCCATGTGTATTAATATCAATCATGCGATGGGGGTGATGTGGCCCACTGACGTCATCCTGGGTGACATGGACCCGCAACCAAGGTGCCACGTGTCACCCATAATTGGTCGATTAACCCATCCCTTGTGCCTATTAGAGAAGGATCCCTTGTGCCTATTAGAGAAGGACCCATGTCACCTCCCTAAGGAGGACACGTGTCATCACTTGACCCTTGTCATGTGTCAACTGTTGAATCATTCCTGCCTGGTCAACATGGATGGTGACGTGTCTAGGACTTTGGAAGTTTGGACAGTTTCGGGGGTTCGAAATATTCGATCGTAGTATGATAAAGAATTATTCAACGAGAATCATCGATCACTGAAGGCCAAAATTCCAATGATGATCGTCGATCATTGATGGTCGAAATTACAATGATGATCATCGATCGCCAATGGCCAAAATTCTAATGATGATAGTCGATCAACGAAACATAAAAAATTTGATACAAAACTGTCGCTTACCGATGGCCGAACACTAAAGGGCTAGGGGCAAATGGAGATATTTCAGGACTTCGGGGATATGGAAAAAGGTGTGTTACGCGTAGATCACCGAAGCCCCCTCCTTAACCATAGGATCTCGGTAGAGGACATGGACTATTGATCTCCTCCACTGTTCGACAATCTAAGAATTTGACAACACTATTGGAACTCCCAAAGTCTGGGAACTTCCAAAGTGTTGAAACTCTTGCTAATGCAGTCTCTTAGGTCCTGGTTTTCAACCCCAGGTAACAAGGAGGACTTTGCTAGATGGTTTAATCACTTAGCGAGAGATGTAAATTTTGGGGGAGAAGAATGAGAGGGTTTTTCTCAAGTAGGGGACCAAAAATGAACCAAGGAAAACGAAAATTTTATTCCCCATCCCTAGAAAGGGTATTTAGGGGTTGGGTGTGTTACAACTTCTTTGAGAAAGAACATTGATATTAGATATAAGAAGGTTTGGAAAAGAAAACAAGAATAGATAAAATGAATATCAAATGAATGAAGGACACCCAAAAGTCATATTCTAGAGATTGGAAATAGTATGAGATGAAGACAAATATACAGGGAAAAAGAAATATGTTAGATATAGGAAGGTTTGGAGAAGAAATGAAAAATAAGAAGAACAGGTGAATAAATACTAGGTCCCAGAGATCATAGGATTTGCAGTAGTATGAGAAATAAAAGAAGAGCAGGTGAATAAAGAACATGTTCAAGAGATTTTACTTTTAGGAATTGTAGTGCAAGATCAATCCATGGGAAGAAAGGAAGAACTCAGAGTTCATAAAGATGATGAGTCTACAGATGAAGAGGAATATTACTCTGCATCAGAGTGGATATTTTTCTGAGCCATCTCGCTTGGAGACTCACAGTAAATATGTATGTTGAATAGGGGGATTCCATGCAATAGATACTACAGATCATAGAACCATCTTTTGAGAATTATGAAGTGTTTGCAGAGACAGATTCAAAGCAATCAGATAAAATAAGTACATAATAATAGATTGATCGGTTGAGAATTTGTGTTCCCACACAAGTGTGAGTTGACAAGTAGAGATGTATGATTATATTTCACATATGTATTTAGGCAGATATATCTTCAGTACAAGTTGTTCTAGACATGCATATTTTGATGAGAATATAGATAAGAGTAGTGGACACATTTGATATGTGATGATCATTTGTATTCATATAGTATAGTGACATATGGGTCATCATTGTGGATAGTTGAGTAGCAGGGTTATGGATAATTTTGTGACATATGGGAAGAGATGGATTCATGATATTCTTAATAGGTACAAGAAACATGAGTCAAATGAATAGAAACATATTTACAATTGGAATAAGTGGAATCAATTAGAATCGGTTGGTCAAAGAAAGGCAAGAAGTGAAAGGAATAGCAGAACATGGAAAGAGAAAATGTCAGAAGAAGCTATATCATTAGAATGACATAATTATTTTACTCATGCTTGGTTAGAGTAGGTACAGTATCAGGAGGAGACATATCGATAGGGGGAGTTAATCTTTGGTCAAAGATGAAGAGAAAGAATAGAGGCATGAAGACAAGGGGAGTAGCCCCAAGAGGAGATTCCCTTTTCATTTGATGTCAAAGGGGGAGAGATAGAAAAATTGATGAGGAGCGATGATCACAGGGGGAGCATGAGCATGAGTGTTGTTGTGTATAAGTGTTTCCATCAATGCTAAAGGGGGATATTGTTGGACAATTGGTTTGGATAGTTGGTTTCCATTGATGTCAACCCTTTGAGAGTGATCTTGGAGATTGATGTAAACCCTTGGAGAGGTCCATATATGTTGGAAAATTGATTGACATTTCTATGACTATATTGATGGTGAGTTAGTCGGGTACATTTGATGTAGTCTACATGTATCCCCGTAGGTGAGGTTATGGGACCCAAATTTTATTAAGGAATATGGACATGAAGGAAAACGAAATTGTAGGTAATACTATCATAGATGGATAATACTCGTCGTGCCATTTTTGATGATATGTGTAATTCCATGTGGTTCCTCACGGGTAGGGAGATATGGCCTTGTGAAGTTGGAAGCCCCGAAGAGTGGTCAAGAAGCCCCTAATTGGCTACAAGTCTTGGTCAAAGGGTAAAGTGGTTGTAACAAGAAACCCCTAAAATAAATGAAGAGGTTACCAAGAAAAATTGTAAATACCCCTCAAGGAGTCATTCACAAGGACACTCACACACTCATTCATTGATTATCTATCTTGTGAACTAGTGATCTTTTTGCTAAGGTTTTGGAGACATTTTCTGAGGCAACGAAGGTCTGAAGGAGAAAAAATGTCAGAGTTGCAAAAAACTGGAAACCCTAGTTTTCTAAGGCTATACATGGGCTTCATAAGGACAGGTTGCTTACACACACGAGATGCAGGAGGGAAGATCGTGTACATATGTAGGATACAGGAGGACAGGTTGTAGATTTGAGGCAAAGCTTTCAAGAAGGCTGGTTGGTTGAGTTGCATCAAGGTTTGATGGTACAACACAGTTTTGAGATATTATGGTTTAGGTTTTCATGAGTAAAGGTATGTATTTTATGTATTTGTTTGAGTCTTGTATCTTGGATGGTATGGAACATGATTAAGGCATGTCTTGGAGGCCCTTGATGGTACATGATTGCATATAGTTGATGTGATATTTTTACATGCTTGAGTCATACTCTTGGTACTTGGTATATGGTTGTTATCGTTCATTCTTAGAGGCACATCTTTGTGATATTGACATATACTTGAGGCTTATCTTATGGTACATGGCATGATTGAGAGTGATATGATATATGGTTGAGACACATTTCATAGTATATGGTATATGGTATATTTTACATGGTATGGTATAGGTGTTGATGTACATGGTTGATACATGGTATGGTACATGATTGGTACTTGGAATACATGGTTGATGGTTGAGGCATACAGTATAGGTTGAGATGCATGGTTGATTCATGGTTTGGTATAGGTTGAGGTGTATGGTTGATGCAAGGTTTGGTATAGGTATTTGTACATGGTTGATTCACTTGTTGTGGTACATGGTTTATGCTTGGTAGGTGGTATGGTGTTGATATTGTGCATGGTTGGCACATGGTATGATACATTAGTTGGTATATGGTTGATGTGCATGGTTGGAACATGTTATGGTACATGGTTGATGGTASAGGTTGTGACATAGRTTTATGCATGGCGCATGGTATAGGTTGGTACTTGGTTGAGACACATATCTTGTGATGGTATGTTGGTGATATTGGTACATTCTTGGTAGAGGCATGTGTTGGTGATGTTGGACATATAGTTGAGAGGTGTCCTTGGTATATGATTCATGTGAGAGGATCTAGTTGAGTATCGGTGGCAGTGACAGGTTGGACATGTTGATAGTGACAAGTTGGATACAGTGACATGTTGATGTGAAAGTAACAGTGGTAGTGATAGTGGAAGTGACAATGGAAGTGATTGTGGTAGTGACAGTTGGTATACACTTATACTTCAGGGTGGTAGGATGGGACAAGGAAAGTGGGTTGTAGTGTCCTTCCGGTTAGAGTCAGAGATTCATGGAGTTGAAGCTTCCTTAAGGTTGGAGCCTGAGAACTAGGTGGTTGTAGCTACCTTCCGATTGAAGCCGTAGAACCCAGGGGGTTGTAGCCTCCTTCTGATTGGAGCCGGAGATCTCGAGTGGTTGTAGCCTCCTTTTGGTTAGAGCCATATAATCGAGGGATTTGTAGCTTCCTTAAGGTTGGATCCTGTAAATAGGGGGTTGTATCCTCCTTCCAGTTGCAGCTAGAGATTTGGGAAGTTGGTTCTTCCTATGAATGAATTATTGATATATATAAGAAAACATTATGTGGTTTTCTCCCATTTGGGTTTCCATGTCAATACTGGTGTACTGTGTTCTTGATGTGATATTGATGTGATGATGCTTATCATTACATGCTTATGATATATATATATATTGAATGCAATAATAGATGATACATTGATGATAAACTGTTGAACATTGTTGATAAAGTGAAGGAATATATATTGTGGTTAAAAGTGGTATAAAGTGCTCATACTGCTTCACCCCCCACTCTGTATTCCAACAGTTTAGGCCATTTTTCCAGATCTTGATGAATAAAGAAAAATCATACTAGAACCTAAAATAGTATTTGAAACATGGATGAAGCAACTATTTCCAGCGGGAAAATACCCCTATAACTATACCATGGTTCTAATTATAGACAGAGCTATGAACTCCCTTAAAATACCATCTAATTCTACACTACCCCAAACATTTCACATAGATGAACATAAAATGATAGAAGAGTAAGTTAGAAGTAGTACCTTTGGTCCAAACGTTTGATGTTGACCTCCTCGAGCTTTTTTTCTTCCTTGGATGTTGGTCTCCTCCCAAAGCTAACCTACATCAATGCTTAGAAAAAAAATGCTATGAATATTCTATCTCTATTAATGAATTAGGGTTAGATATAACTCATTACGCATAAACCAAATAAAAGACATAAATATATCATTTGCGACAGGGAAAAATATTATTTTATTCAATAATCAAAGATTGGAAATTACAACCTTTGCAGGCCGACGCTCCACGAACTTGTTCCAGGATCCTCTTAAAAATGCTCCAAGTGCACCTTCCAAATTCCTTCTCTCACAATCCACTGATCACTTCAAGGGAAGGGAAGGGATTGTATGGGAGAAAAGGGCTAGAGAGGGAATGTTGAGGCAATAACTCAAAAAAGGCTACAAATACTTGGGCAAGGAAGGAAAAGGATTTGGGTAGAGTTTCATCGTTCTAATGATTGATTCTGGAATGAGACCCCAATACCTTATTTATATGAAAAAATGATAGTTATTCAGTTTGCGGATGGGCTATAGTAGGGGAAATGGTTGGGAAACCTCCAATACCCGTTAATTCCGTCGAATTCCTTACAAATTTTTATGTTTTGCAATTTTTGAAGGTAAACGCGGGCTGTTTATTATGTATCTAGCATATGTATGTGAGTTGTATATAATTCAACAAGCACATGTATGCAGTAAGTAGTGCAGCAGGGCACACACATGCTCCAAAAATTGTTTTTTTTTAAATAGAGTTCCTCAGTAGTGATTTGGCAATTTGTGCAAGTAGAAAGGCCAATGCCATGTATGCATAAGTAGGGAATTTTAGGGCTATAAAATATCCCCCCTAATCTATGAGGTCATAGGAGAAATTTATGGCCGAAATACATTACAATATATTTTACTAGTGAGAAGGCACGAAGTCGAGTGAGCCTGAGACCAGAGTTCAGAAGGTGCCATCTGCAATTTTTTTTTTATCTCTCTGAGGCAGACATACCCATGCTCAGGATGAACTAATCATGGCTGCCAATAAAGTACACTGTAAATCCATGTCATATAAATATATAAAGTGTAGCCATGAGAAATACACATCGGATCTACATCTCAAAATCAGTCAAAGATATAAAAGTACAATATGCATATTCAAGAAGCTCGAGAAACAAATTCAAGATCTTCAAAACTAAGGTAGGAGTACAATGGAAGTGTAAGACTCACTACTCTGAGGTCTTCGACAAGCCGTCGGGAAAAGACTAGAGGATCCTGATGATCAGGCAGAGAACTTCGTCGATTTTGAATCTGGACTTGACTGGACTCTCGTGATGGCTGACTCATGAAATTCAAGAGACAAACTGTAGAAAGGCCGACTTGGTTTGGATAAAACTTCCCTTGGATAAAAAAAAACAAAAGTTGATCAGACTCATGCAGCGTAACATTGACATAAGTCAACAATGCAAGAGGCACCACAAACTCTCCATATGTTTGGAAGAGTAACCAAACATAGGAGGACACAACTCTGTGTAGAGAGAACATCTTCCTAAGGTCATACTAGATCCAAATTATTTACGAACAAACATAAGGATGTGATTTTTCCAAGGACGACTATCTTTGCTGCTGAAAAAAGAATGTATATTTCCCGTCCCCTCTTTTTGAAATATTTTATTTTTTTGCCTTTTTCAATTTTTGTTTTTTTAACGAGCTTGAAAAACAATAAAATGATGCTATGTTACAAAGGAGGAATGAGTGTCACGAGAAAGAAAATTGGTTCCAAGAGCATGGAACATACTGATGCTCAAGGCAAGGAGACATGTGCAGGATAACAACACTCGGGGAAAATTCCTCCATGGGTCAAGGCATCAGATCACAAAAGGAAAAAAGTGTTACAAGGCTTATGTATAAGGAATGATTTAAAGGTTCAGTTGAGAGAAACATGGAGCCAACATTAGGCCAAAGACGTAAAGATGAGACCCACAATGCGATTAAGCATGACACATCAAGACCCCTTCCATGTAAATTTTTACGAGCCAAGTGAAGGTAAGCTCGGTGATTTTTTGACGTTTAGAGAGTCTGTAAAAACAAAAAAGAAGACTCCAAGGAGTACCTTTTTCACAATTATTCCAAATGACTTGAAAAAGGGTTAAACTTGCACCAAAAGGATGTCTTTTCAAAGCCATTTTAACGAGCGTGACAAAGACAAGACTACTTGACAATCTTTTGAATTTTAAGGAGTCTGAAAAGAGATTAACTATGGATTCACACACTTTTTCTAAGTTTAGTCTCCTTAGCTTGAAAAAGTATAAAATATAATTGAGGAGAACTCTCCCTGCGAGACGAATCTCCCGAGGCAAACCTTTTTCCACAATAATCTACTTGCTCGAAAAAGGGTTAAAATCATGCCAAGTATATGTTCTTCTGGACCAATTTAACGAGTGTGAAGGAACAAGGTCACTCAACGATATTTTCATATTTAGGGAGTCTAAAAAGGGCTTAACTATGGACTACGTGGGGGGTTCCTTTTTTGTAAGTAATCTCCAAGGCCCGAAAAAGAGATAAACCAAAACCAAGGAGAATGTTCCTTTTTCGAAGATTTAGTCCCTCAGGCCCAAAAAAGGGTTAAACTTACGCTTGCGAATACTCTTCTAGCAAATCGAAGTTCCTAGAGCGTACATTTATTCATAAAATTAGTTGTCCAGACTGAAAAAATGGGTAAACTACTGCTGGACAAATGTCCTTCAAATTTAAGTTTGGCAAGCGTGAAGGGCAACAAGATCACTCGACAATATTTTCAATTTTTGAGAGTCTGAAAAGGGCTTAAATAAGACTCCATGGGGGATACTTTTCTCAAGTAATCCATATGAGATCAAAAAGAATAAATACAGTCTCGTTGGATGTTGCTTTTAAAATTTAAAGCGAGCTTGAAAGACAACAAAGCATGCTCATTAGGGAGTCCCGTGGGTAAGGCCAAGAATGATGATTAGCAAGAAGAATGAGGCTTCAATATGTAAACATGGTGGGACTAAATGGGACTCCCAAGCCTATAGACAAAAAATCACAGCATGGACGCCAAGAATGCAACAAAGGATCTACCTAGGGCATCCATGTAGAGGTAGGATCTACCACCTAATTACGACACTTCTAAAAGAGTAGAGAAGGTTTTGTGTCACACTTTAGTGGGGTCAATCCTAAGGCCAAATGAACGAGGAAAAGAATAATGAAAAAATGAAAGTAGGGAAAAATCTAACCTATATGTCATTTTCGAGGTAAATACATGTCAGAACGGATCGATACGATGAACAAATGTCAAAGAAAAATGTCTCCAAGATCATGTATATAAGGCCAATAAAAGTCATCTAGAAGTTAATAAATTCAATACAGATAGAACCTTCAGAAAAATAAGAGGTGCTACTGAATACAAAACTTGAAGACAAAAAACCTGGACTGTACAATATGTACAAGGTACCACACATCCTTACAACTCATGAGTGGTAGTAGTTCAAGTAGAACCCACTGCTAGGCTCTGACCAAGAGTCTCTTCGATAGTCAACCTGGAAATTCTCCCAAAGGGAAAGAAAACACAAACCACGGTGTAAGTCTTCCCATGATACATAAACCTTAGTCATGGCTTCAAGGATAGCCTCATCCGAAGGCAATTCAAAATCCAAGAAATCACACAAACGAGGAGGGTTGAAAGTCCCAAAGGGAGAAGTAAACTGAACATATTCCATATGATGATGGAGGATCTGGCCAAGACTGGCAGAGTCTATCAACGAAGAATCACAAGCATAAAGGCTTGAGTTTCTACAAACAATGATATCATACTCAAAAGGATACTCAATATCACTTAGACCAAGAGGGGGAAGTAAGGGATCCCATGCCCTGATTGGATAAACGAATGGATCAATTGTTGAGACCAAGTCTCGAGAAGGAAAAAATGAGTGAACAAGTTCCTGCTCAAGAGAAATTGAACACCGAGGATAAGATGCCACATAATTAATCTGTGGCAGGGTATAGTCTACATGAACACTAGGAACATATAAAGGGGTAGCTTGAACTAACACCGAATTAGGATGGTGATTATCATATGCCAGTTGGTCAATAGTGACAATGCTTCCATTGTGAGGGAAATGCATCACCTGGAAGAGCCTAGACACCACAACATTCATATCATTTACATAATCACACCTAAGAAACATATTAAAATATAACGGGCCTTGCACCACCATAACATCGACAAGGACAATCTTCCCACCTAAAGATATAGGAAAATGAGGAATAATCCCCAAATATTCACTATGACATCTGTCAAAATCCAACAGCTCATGCGAAGCAGAGAAAAGATTAGGGGAACCCAAATATTTCCAAGTTGAGGAGGATAAAATACTTGTCGAGGCTCCTTCATCCACAATACATTGGTAAATGTTTTTTGAATTAACTTCAAACCTTATTTTAAAAGGTGCATAAGAAGGAAGGCAAGGCTCAACAAGGTAATTCCAATCAAAGGAATTCATCCTAGGACTTGGAAAGGGTGTGATCGAAGAGAGAGAAATTCCCTTTTGTTTTGAATTTACTGAACTGGAAATGATAAAAACATAGTCAGTAGACACATCACTCCCCAATAAAATACTGGGATCAATCGAACATTGCATTGACATGACCACTTTGGTAGACTTGACACTCTCTAAGAGAAGAGTGGGATCAGTCGAATATTGCATCGGCATGATCACTTTGGTAGACTCGACACTCTCCAAGAGAAGAGTGGGATCATCCAAACATTGCATTGGTAGGACCACTTCCTCAACCACTGGTTGAATAGGCTGCGATACAACATGGTCTAAAGTATCATCACCCCCCAAACGAGAAGTGGGATCAACCAAATATTGCATCGACATGACAAATTTCTCAACCACTGGTTGAATACGTTGTGACAAAACCTTAGAAGACTCAGAATCAGAAGAGCTTGTAGATAGGTATCACAATATTAGTGACTCATAAGTCCAAGGCATAAATGAGTAAGGTGATTTCCCTTGCAAATATTACAAGGGAACTTAGGCTTACGTCCTATCCGTCTAGGTTTCTGAACATAATCAATGCTCCCAACATAATTGGTAGTGGTTGGTTGCTTGTATTCAACATGAATGATAGAGGTTGTTGACAAATCACTCGTATGACTCACATTGACTAGACTCGTGCCCCCATCATGACTTGTAGTGGTTGGTTTCACATATCCAACATGACTCATAGAGGTTAGTGATTGGTCGATAACATGACTTGCAGAGGCTATAGAGATATCGCCAGTATGACTAATAGTGACTCTAATTTTACCCCCAACATGACTTGCAGAGGCTAGGTGTTGGTATTCAACATGACTTGTAGAGGTCGATGACCTATCTCCAACATGACTCACAGAGGTTGGTGATTTCTTCTTCCTATTCTTCCTCTTTCTATTTTGTTTAGACTTCTGGTTACTAGTAGTTATACTTTCACTAGAGAAAGTAGAAGGAGGAGGAGAATACTTTGTTGATGGAGAAACATAAACATGATTCCCATGAAATAATGTGCTTAACTGAGAATAATTAAGAGCATTAGGGATATTTGGAATGGTACCCAACCAAACTGGCAGTCCCACATTCAACCCAGGAATTTATAACGTGGCCATCAAAGGGAAACCAACGTTTTCAAAGAAAGGAAAAACACAAGAATACCCTTGCGAAGGGGTTCCTTGGTTGGTATCGTCATAATTTTTTTCCATGAAGATCATATGCACAAGTTCTTCCCTTTCAGTATCATTCAAGTCTGTAAAAGTCTCACACACTGAATCTAGTGAACCAGTGGTATAAAAAACAACGCCTATAAAGAGGCGACTCCACATTTCTAAGCGGAAGACTAAAAAGTCCTCATGACTGGTGGAGTGGGAGGTATACCACCTTAGGTTAGAGACCCAAAGTAATGACTGACTAACTCACTATGGAAAAATAGGGAGCACATAGCACACACTAAAAGTTCCTAAAGGAAAATCAAGCAGACAATTGACTAGTGGGAAGGACAGTTACGCCAATTAACACTAGAGAAAATTACCAGTGCAAGTGAAACTTGAACACGGAAGTACCCTCCGGGTATACTCTACAAAGCATGATCCGACGTCCTCCCTAGGTACCGTGGTATACCCCCGTAGTCACTCATGTAAGTTCGTAAAAATTGTAAACTAGGTTGCCAACTCACAGTCAGTCACCAAGCGGGTGCAATCGATAGTCGAGCTAATTGTAATGAGAAGGATAACAAAGTCCGGAGCCCTTCAAGGGTACTGAAGGCAATTGGTCTAGAAGAAAACTAAGGATCTCAAATGGATTTGATGTCCACGAGTATCCGTAGGAAAATGAAATCAATATTGTTCCCAAGAAATACCCTCAATATACAATACCCACTATGTTTGGTTCGGATTTGGAGAGGTTATATCCTCTACATTTCCTCACGTGACCTCATGTTTAGCCCTTGTGTTAGAGGAGGTTCCTGGCTAACTCTTATGATGCTAGACTTTAGACACTCCCTATATCAGACTCCAATGTTTGTTTTAGAATGGCCTTGAAGAGTTTCCTCTTCACACCTATTTCAAGGCCCTAAAATCCTAAACTAATCAGTGAACCCTACAAACAAAAAGTCTAATATATTTTAAGTTAAGCATTAATTTTAAGGCTTGATTTACGTAAAGGATGTTATCATGCAATTAATGGTGTTTTGAAGAGACAAATAAGGAAGAGAACTTTAGAGCATTTGAAAGAAAAAAGATACTTCGAACTTAAAGAAAAGCTTGTAAAACTCATTGTAAAATTCAACTTTTCTAATCAATGTTTCAATATCTTGTAATTGAAAGTTTCCTAAAATGTTATTTCGTTTGACTAAGATAAAATACTTGTATTTCAAGAAATCAAGAAATAACTTTGAAAATGAGACTCTTTTCTTCTGCAAACAAACAACCTAGGCTACTTTACCAAACCAAATGCAAGAAAATAAATTTTTTTTTTTTTTCGAACTGCTTTAACAAGAAAAACTAATGTAAAAATATTTTTTGTTTTTCAAAGCAAGAAACAGGAAGAAAGAGAAAACAAAAACCAAGATTGATAGAGACCCTAAGCCAACTGTGAAAACACATGGATTCAAACAAGAAACCAAAGGAGGATCTAAAACTTGACAGTTCACTCCAAACCTCTAGGGAAAACAAAACAAAACTAAGAAACAGGTTAACCAAAACTTTAACCTAAGCTAAGGCCAAAAACATAGACTCTGACAGGTTCAAGAAAGTCCTGAGAATCCTAAACTTCTATCAGGAAAGAGACATACCTCTCTTTGTTAAAAAACAATTTCAATACATAGAGATGTGGGTTTTTTCATCATCATGATGCGTATGTACGCGGGTTGTCTACTATATAGGATGCGTATGTACACAGGATGATCCAAAGCAGAGCACATACACCTCAAAGAATTTTCAAAAAAGAAAAAGACTAGGCAGACTAATTGGGAAGGGAAAGCTGGTAGGCACCTTGCAGATGACCAAAGACCCTTAAAAGACTCAGTGAACTTGAATAAAACTCAAAAGGAAATCAAGAAGCCAATAAAAACCCAAAAACCTCCCTCTAAAACCCTAGAGAGACTCCCCAATGGAGTCACCAATTCTGCTAGCCATAAAATCACCCTATAACTATACCAGGGTTCTAAGTATAGAAAGAGTTATGAACTCCCTTAAAAGACCATCTAATTCCTACACTACCCCAAACATTCCACACAGATGAACACAAAATTATAGAAGACTAAGTCAGAAGCAGTACCTTTGGTCCAAACGTTCGATGTTGACCTCCTCGAGCTTTCTTGCTTCCTTGGATGCTGGTATCCTCCCAAATCTTACCTGTATCAATGCTTAGGCAAACAATCCTACAAATATTCTATCTCTGTTCATCAATTAGGGTTAGATATAACTCATGATGCATAAACCAAATAAAAGACATAAAGATATCATTTGGGATAGGGAAACCAATTCTTTTATTCAATATTCAAAGATTGGAAATTACAACCTTTGCAGGACGAAAATCCATGAACCTGGTCCGAGATGCTCTTAACAATGATCTAAGTGCAACTTCCAAATGCCTTCTCTCACAATCAGCTGATCACCTCAAGTGAAGGGAAGGGATTGTATGGGAGAAAAGGGATAGAGAGGGAATGTTGAGGCAATAACTCAAAAAAGGCTGCAAATACTTGGACAAGGAAGGAAAGGGATTTGGGCAGAGTTTCACCATTCTAATGCAATAACTATCCTTTTATATGAAAAAAGGATAGTTATTTGGTTTGGGGATGGCCTATAGCAGGTGAAATGGTTGGGAAACCTCCAATAACCCGTTAATTCCGCCGAATTCCTTGCAAATTTTTATTTTTTGCAACTTTTGAAGGTAAATGTGGGTTGTTTATTATGCACCTAGCATATGTACGTAGGTTGTCTAGGATGAAACAAGTGTATGCACGTGGGAAGTAGTGCAGTAGGGCGCGTACATGCTAAAAAAATTGTTTTTTTTGATAGATTTCCTCAGCAGTGATTTGGAAATTTGTGCAAGTAGAAAGGCCAATGCCATGTATGCATAAGTAGGGAATTTTAGGTCTATAACAACTATGGAATCGAGTAATTACTGAGTACCTCATAAAGTGGAATAATCTACCAATAGAATATGTGACATATGAAGATATATTCTTCGTATAGAATCCTCTATAACTAATAAAGCACTGAAGGAAACAATTGTTTGAAGGGGCAGGGCATGTTAATCCTTAGTTATTAGGACATTACATTGTAATTGTTATGTTATGGTTGGTTGTCTGGGCCCATTATTTGTAATTTCACCCATGTCTCCTATATATAACAAGAATACCTAGTTTTAGGGACAATATTATCTTGTGAAATTGATATATTATAAAAGGAGGTTTCCCCCTTGAAGAGGATTCTAATTCATTCACTCTCTATCATTCTCAAGTCATGTAATTACTTCTTATTTTTAATTTTATGCTATTTGGGGTATTTGGTTCATAATTCACATGGACATAAATATGATCAAAACATTATTGTGTTGTGATTTTCATTATACAATGATACAACTAGATGCAATGAAAACATAATGAAAACATTTATCAGGCATTGTGTTTTGTGTCGTAAAATGACACACGTGATGAAACAATAATTCAAGGTTACACAAAAATAGTGCAAACCTGGATAAGATATTTATGTGTGTCATGTTTTGCATCATCATACAATACAAATAATTATGTTCAGAAGGAAAACTGTCTCAACTAGGCTTGATAATACACCTGTGACATAAAGTTGAGATGTTAATGCCCTATAAATTTGTAGTGAGGGAAACACATATTGCAATGAGTGTGAGGGAAGCATGTCCCAAGAAGAGAACATGGAAAGTTACATGAAGTTTTAATATATAAGTAATATATTTTGAATAATATATGGGTTTAAATGATTGTATTGGTTAACATGTGCCATGCAGAGGAAAATATTGAAAAAAAATTTGCTGATAATATGAGTGGTAAAGCATGTAGAAGTTTTATGAAAATGTTTCAAACAAGGGAACGTGAATCGAAAGGTTATCAAAATGAATATTTTCTTTGTATTTTTACTAATGATGTATTTATTAACAATAATAGATAACATGTTTCAAACATTTGATTCTTCATATGTTGATTGTTGTACAGGGAACACCAACGAGGGATTTGAAGGTCCTCCTAATATTTTTTTAATTAAGTATGTAAATGATGATGAATTGGTCCTTAGTTAATCTAGAGTGGTCCTAGATGTTAATGTATGGGGGAAACACTTTTATAATACCATGAATAATATAGTGGAAAGAATGTATATACATTCATTTCACTTACAATACAAAAATCAATCCAATGAATATAAGAACTAGGTTATGTTTAAACTACAACAATCATTAATGGAGTAATGGGCAACTATATGTGTGAGACTTGCAATAAGAAAATCATAGAATATCAAAAAAGAATAATTTAGAATGTATTATTTCTAGATATGTCTTTCTCTAATATGTATATACTAGTAAAAAAATTACCAAATTAATGTTCCTACTATATTTACCTCATAGATATTAATCAATTTCTATTATTCTTTTTATTTTTTATTTTTAGGAAGATTAAGAAAATTAAAGATGATGTACAAGATGATATTTCAAACACTCCAATAGGGATGTCTAGAAAAGTGTACAAGGAAATGTTGAAAGAATTAAGAATAATTGAATTGCAAGAAGAGCTATACCAACAACAATATGCATCGAAAGTAAATAATCAATGATTTTTATATATGTGTAATCAATTAATTTTATCCTATCAAATACTCATTTTTCAATTTTTTTGTTGTTGCCAAAAACAAATGGTACCCCTTTATCACATAGGAGGGGACAACAAGGAAAAAAAGTGTTGATCACTAAATTTGTAGTTCTTTCCTTTTCCTCAGTTAAAATTTCAGATTTGTTGTGATCTTTATATTTTAATTAATTTAAAATCCTCCATTTATGTTTTTTACAAGGTGCTTAGGTACAAGGAAGATTCATCCAAACATTTGATTAGAATTGGTTTAAGTATGAGCTATGCATATGTATGTTGGATTATTAATGGTTAATTGAACAATTTGTAAATAGCTGTGTTTTTTTAGACCCCCTATTTTATAAATTTTGGAACAACAAGAAACTTTTAATATATCTAAACTTTTTCATAGCATTTAAAAATCACACGAAACAAAGTATGGAGAGGATTCAACATAAGATATGTTGTAAGATGGCACGATGCACGACTTCAAAAGAATGTATTGTGCATGAAGTATTCATTGTTATGGTGACTTTATCGATTTCTACAATCATGTATATTATACTTTAATTATCAATATATACACATTACACTTTATTTCTATGTTTGTAGATGGAAATATGGAGAGAGTGACTAATATTATGATAATGAAGAAAACATTGCAAACAACCCAACTACACCATCCCCTACATCTGATAAAGAAATGAAGCATGTAAGTAGCTTGAGCATTGAATACAACTCAAGCAATGAATGATGATCAATATAATTGAATATTAGAAGTTTTATATTTTGGATTATTTTCTTGTAAAAATCAAACATTATGTTTGACTTGGACGTTTATATTATTCCATTTGGTATGACTATGGGTTATCAATAATTATAACAATTATTTTTTGACATTTTTTTTAGTGTAAACCTTTCATGTTGTCTCATTTTGTGTAATCAGGGTTCCTTATTCTTATATAATAAAATGGGTTTCTTTTTCTATTGTGGTGTACATTGTAATTTTAAAATGTTATGTTTCCGATTAAATATATGTATGCTTTACTATATAATGAACATATGTATAATTAGTTTATATATTTATTTAAATGTTCTACAATACATTATTGTCATCATTATATCCAAATATATTAATAAAAATGTAAAAATCCATATTATCATAAAAACGATTTAATTTTTTGTTTGGTAATTGAAATTTGAAATTTTATTTAAAAAAAACAAGAAATAAGAAGTTCCATTTACATAGCTGCAAAATAATTAAATAACACATGGAGAATTTTGGCACTGAAACAAAGTGATGCATTTTCATCATTTGTATGCACCGATGTGTTTTCATCATGGGTATGCACTAGCACATGTTCAATATATAAGCTCTAATTTTCACAAGATTTTATCACCGACCGATGCACCTTACATGTATGTATGCATAGGTTCTCCTTGTATGTATGAGAGTATTAATGAGCATTATACAACCTAAGCATAGATGCAAGTAAAATGTATTAGTATGATTTTAGTCAATAAATCACTAATGTTCATACCTATAATAATCACATTGGTTCTCATTATGACAATGTCAACATCATTACGTTTAATAATAGCATTACCAATGTCATTATTGTTACCATTATTAGGATTTCATACTGCACAAGGAAATATACTTCATTGGTGCTTAATAATATTTAGCACACCAGTTCTTTAGATCATATAATATGCATCAATGCATCTTAAAAATTATTGACACATCATAGTGCCATTATGTATGTGGTACACTAACAAAAACTCCTTTGCTAAAAGCTCTGGCTACAACCTCCACTAAAACCTATGCAAAAACCTCTGCTTAGGCTTTAGTGAATGTTTTTTACGCATTTTTTTTAATAAAATTTTCCCAATTCCATAACATTAAAACCCCCACAAACCTTTGTTTCTTTTATAGTGACACAGAGGAGGGGAAAATCTTCATAAATTTCTACTAGTTTAACTTCTTGCTATAATTACCTTGGTAAAAAAAGAATGAATGAGAAGGAATGTTATTGTTTAGAGTGATATGCTTAGAAGTACTAGGTTAACTTCTTGTTATAAAAATAATGCATGAGAAGGAAAGTTTTTTTTAGAGTGCTATGATTATAAGATCATTTCTTCATGTGAATGACCAGCTTGATTTTAAACATTTAATGCGAGAAATCTTAATGAAGATAAATATTAATATTAATGTGTTTAAACTTTTTTTTTGTTTGATCTATTGTTTGAGAATAAATTCTTGAAGGGTAATGCATGTTGTGTTTATGACTTTTAGATAATCGTAGTCTAAACAATCTATGGAATGATTTTTTTTCGGCAATATTTTCCGGGGAGATTTGCTTGAAATCCAACAAGAAATTGTTAGATC
>JZKD02S1808353.1:0-19002 GCA_000966675.3 Picea glauca
TGAGGGAAAAACTCAAGGGAAATTAATAAGGCTGAAAAGCCCAATTAATAACCTGAGGATAAAAAACCCTTGGTGAAAGGAACTCTCCCAATGAAAACATCCCAAGGTACCTGACTTAACTATGATCCATGTAGACCTATTACATTATTAACCCTCGCAGGGGTGCGAAAATTATGTTTACAAAAAATTGTGCTGGAGGCATAAATTGCCTAGTAGAACCAAACTGTCTTCGACAAATTTGCATCTGATGATGCATATCTTCATGGCACATGGAGTTGACCCCCTAGTTGAATAGGCGGTCAACACCTCCATGCTACCCGAGGTGTGTATAAGGCAGCAACAAGGACCAAAAGTCTTCAAATGGGGAGGTGTGATCCGAATTGGATCTTTTACATACGTTTGTAAATTTTGTAAATAAACATATCTATGTTTTATTTTATTTTTGGTCCTATTTGAGAAAAATGGAAGTGGAAACAAACAATTGTGACGGTTGGCCTTCCAAAGGAATCTCATTAAAATAATGAGGGTTGTAGTGAAGAGGGCAGTGAAGGGAGATGCAAGAGAGCTTGAGGGAGTACAGTAGCAGAACGGATGCTCAAGGAGTGCAACCTACGCACAGTTTGATGGACGAAGGAGACAAGGGGCCTATCCATGCTGAGCGAAGGTGTATCTGAGCCAAGGTTGTCTGCAACTTTGTGTTTTTGGCGAGTAACAATACATAGAGATTATGTATAGCTCACCCTTTGTAATTTCTTCCTGTGTCTAACAAAAATCCCTGCCAAATGTTGAAATATGTGTGTAATGGGTTCAATTTCATGGCACTAGTGTGGGTCTATTAAATTCTTATGTGCTTGAATGCTCTGTGCAATGGATATATTAGTCATGAATGTTCTTTTTCCCTTCTGCTATGAAATGTGTTTGCACCTGTATCACTCCTCTAGCATACATCGTTTTGATTTCCCTCTGTCTTAAACACGGTAATCGATCGGTTTTGGCATTCACCTCTTGTGGGATCGATCCCTGCTATTGTAAATAATGTGGAACATGTCCCCGATAGATTTTAGTAAAGCGTAGTTATCAACATGAATAGTGACTCCAATTTTGTGCAACCAAAACGCTTCAAATCTCTTCCAAAAATGGAGCTTCGAGGAAGATTCATTTACAAGAACCAACTAGATGCCATTGCCAAAGATCTAGCATTAATTAACCCTAGCAAAGACCCCTTGAATCTCCTTTCAATTGTTTGGAAGCTGCATCACAATGTCCTGACTGGGAATTATGATATCAACGTTTTGTTTGCTACAATTGAGGGCAAAGGAAAGAGTGTGGTTTGGTATGATCATCGAAATGGCGCTTCTTCCATGGATCTTACCGATTCTCCAAACGCTTTGACCAATATTATATTGAATAATACCATTCAAGGAACTGGGTGGTTTGTGTAGGAGCAGGCACTGGCTTGCTTTGAGTAAGATTAACTGTGTATGGTATAATTTGGACAATGATTTAGCTTGCCTTTACCTTTTTAAAAAGGGGGTTGAAGAGCTGAAGTAATTTTTGGATCAGAGTTTGGCACAAGGTGGTGAATTCTTGAAGTAAATACTTCAACATCCAACAATCCTGATAAACAATAATGTCTATGGAACATTCAGAATTTCACTTCAGTCAAGGAAGGACAAATTCTACCTATTCTTAGCCTGACAAAGAAACAATTGAATCCCACGTTAAGAATTTGTATTGGTGAATTGTGTGGACTCTCAGTCCCTCAATTACTGATTAATTATGCCAAAATCAAATTTAATTTGTTGTACTTAAAAACAAACCTTAAACCATAGAGAAATTCCAACAAAAGAAAGCTAGAATGAACGTGTAACGTTAAATGCAAGTCGTTAAGCACATTTTTTTTTACAAAAACTGAAAATTTTAATATATAAAAAAGGGCACGACCGAAGTCGTAGATTACAAAAAGGGTGTTGGTAAGGGGAACCAGCTTCAAAAATTTATATAAGCTTGCTACAAGGAACTGTCCACAAAATATATTGTTGAAGGCTAGATTATCTGGCTAATCTAGATATAACTATCATCCGGAAATTACTAAACGTTTCACCATTTTTACAAAAATTTTGAAATCTAACTGCATTGCTTACTGGCTCTTTTCCTCGGGACCTCCTTCTTCTTCTGGTGTTGTTTCCAGGGCAATGTTTAGGTCTGGCAGAACTGGTTCGGCCTTCCTCCCACACTCCTCGCTCTGGCTTTGCTCTGTGAAATTATGAGCTCTGTCTCCATGCATTTCTTCAATTCTTTCCCCTTGCCTTCTAAGAAACTCGACCTCATCTTGGAGTTGATTGATCAAGGATCAATGCTGGGACAAGGTTTCCAGCGTGACGTTTAAAGTGGAGTTGTGAGAGTCCAACCTCATGGCCAATTGTTGGGTGGTGGAGAAGTTATCTTCCACCAACTCTTCCTTTTGTCTTTCATGTCCTCGACGCTGAGCCATTTTAGCAAATAATCTTGATGTTGAGTCCTTCTTGAGCTTGTTGAAGTAGCCTGTGTCTTCGTTGTCGTTGTTGCTGCCTGGATATGTTGCTTGTATGAATTGTTGACCTCAGGAAATTCCTTTTAGAATGTTGCCAATGGCCACTTCTCCCCTTGCTGAATTGATAATGCGACGGCCAAAATTAGTTTGGAGCCTGTCCCTTTTTTCACAGCCAAATACACCTATGTAGCGATCTTTATTATATCCTCTGGACGAATCGATGCCGCAATTGAGCGCAGTTTCCTTGATACTTGCCGCTTCCTTTTCTACTCCACCACCTCTATTGAATCTGCTCTCTAAGTTTTGGCTTGCATTTTTGTTTAGTATCCCTTCTCCAGACAGACTAATCATTCCCAAAAACTTCCTGTGGTGGCAAAGACATTGAATTGGGCTCTGCCCGACCTGAATTCCCCTTATGGCTGCAAACCTTGATCGTGCGGGAGGGAGGGAGTGACGCTCGAGAGGGGAGGTGGCTTGCTCTACCAGCATCCGCATGCTGTGGAGCATTGCTTCAATCTCTTCACAAGCCATTATCTCGCGCAACATTAATGAGGAGGTGAGGGATGTGGAGAAAGTGCAAGGTGGGAGTGACATCAGCCGCAGGTTCCCACGGGGTATAAACCTCTTGCGGCACAGGAGATCCAAAATCTCGAGCTGCAACGTACTAACTCTCACGATCTGGAGGATGGTCAAGTACGCAAATCCCCCTGGTTTGTCGATAAGTTGTCCTAAAAAGCTTTTGCGCTGGAGAGCCACGTGGTGGACGCTACCAGGTGGAGCGTGGATCCGAGTGGGCTGAAGCATTAGGGAGGTGCTAGGAAATCAAACCTTCCCATGACTTCCATGTGACCTGGGTTTCTTCCTATGGCTCTATTAGCCTGTTCATCTGCACTCCCATTGTTTGAGCGTCAAATATGGTAGAAGGAAGGGAGTATGGAAGATAGTGTATCTCTAGTTCTATCTATGATTCTTTTCAAAGTTGATGAAGTTTAAATAATCACAAGGAACGAGATAAGAAGAACTATAGCTTAGTTGCCTTCTCAATGTGGCATGTTGACCCCTTAAGACCTTGTAGTAGCTCCTTCCTCCAGCATACCTACAATAAACAAGATATCTTCCACTATACCCTTGAACAAGCATTTAAGAATAGACAAGATTCACAAATAGAAGTAAGGCAAGACATGTTTCTTCCAATTATTTTCCAACAATATGAGTGAAAGGTCTCTTATATAGGAGAAAAGCTCAACAAACTCATGAATAAAATAATAGTAGATCTAGAACCTCCTAGCCCAAAATTGAAACTCTCCAGCAAACTTAGAGAGAAGTACAATAAAATATGTGAATTGGACAATACAACTCCTCAAAATGGTGTGTTATCTCCAAAACCATGATCTAAAACCACAATGAGCCAATAAAATAATCCATGTAGAGGTGTGCCCTCTCAAATGTGTGCTAACGACTTCATCCAAGTCATAGGTGTGATCAACAAGAGGCCCAAGAACAAGTGCACCCTCCTAACCACCTCCCTGAAGCAAGGAATAAATCACATGATGTAGAAGAATAGTCAACCAAGAAGAGGTGCGCTCCACAAGAAGATAACCACCACTAGCACGTGTGGCACAATAACTAAGGTGCTACAATAACCAATCGCACGTGTGGCACTAGGAATGAGGTGCTCCATCGAGTGAGTGGTCCAACGGAGTCATAACCAACTCAACCAACTGTTAACAACCTCGAGAACCAATCCAAGTGTGTAACAACCTCATAATTGACCCCAACAACCTCACATGTGTGGTCCAAGTGCATAACAAACCCAAATAAGCCACACGTGTGGGAACGTCTCTCCAAGAAAGCAAGTGTGCCCTCTAGGAATGGTCTAGGTGGCACATGATGGTGATGTGGAGTCCCTGTCATCATCCAATGCACTATCACGAATCCCAAGAAAAACAGCATGAATCCCAATGTAGATATGTGTTTGTATGTTGGTACATGGATCCTAATGCAATGTCACAGATCTCGGAGCAAGTACATAAATCTCAAAGCATAGTACATGGATCCCAAGGCATAGATGCCACCCCTGATGCATGTACATGAATCCCAATGCAAGATGCCTACTCATAGCGGTGAGTCAATCCTCATTATACAATTCATTAGGTAATGCACAACAAGTGATCTCTTCTAGCAACATCATAACATTAGTTTAATTTTAAGATTTGCCTAAGTTTTACCATGGGGGGACAACTGTAACCCTTATACATGTGACAAATCCTGAGACAAAGGATCACTAAGTTAGAGGTAGGTAAATGTGATGGATAATTTATGAAAGGGGAAGGCGAAACTTCATGAATAAACTTCCATAGTCATACATGATGTGTAGGTCTTCTTTTGCTAGCTTTCAAGAGCTAGGGGTATTCATTTACTTCCATGATGGCCTTCATGAGGGTGTGCTAGGCTTAGAGTTACCACCTTGACACTTTGTTTTACTACCCTTTTCATATTTTGTCTTTTTCTTTTGATTTTCTTTCCTTTTTTTCTTTTATTTCTTAGTCCTTTCTTTGGATGTGTATTATTAAGCACAGGACTTGGGGGTAAGGGCCTTTTAGTGAGGTGGCATAGCTCTAGCATTATTATTTTTGGCTTCTGACTTTTTTACAGTGACAACTACCTCGAGCACTTGCGCTCTTTTGACTTTGAAGGCTCTTACACATGGGTCTTTATTTCTTTACTTAGGACCTAGATGGATGACTTATGATAAATTAACCATGAGCAAGAAAATATGATGTATGGAACGAAAATGAAAAGGGAAGATGGAAAGTGTTAAGAATGGTTAGGATATGAAGTACACTAACTTAACCAGATCCTAGTAGTACAACTTTGACCCAAGACGTGACAACTCTTATCTAAAGGGAAATTATGTCCCCCGTGGTACGACGAGGCAAATAATAAAATTGTTAAAGTTATGAAGTGTTATTAGATCACACTTAATGTTTACCACATTCACAACCAGATAAGAAGCCATCATACCATCTCTAAGCGAGAAACCACGCATGAAACCATAGCACAGCAAGTGAAGTAACAAGCTAAACCAAGAGAACATAACACAATGTGTGTAAAAACATAGCATACCATCTGTAAGTGCATGTATCATCTGAGATTTATGAGATAAGAGCTGATATACCATGGCTCAAGCATCTGAAAGAACTAAGGAGAACCGATGTGAGGTGAGATCGTCATATAACTGAAGGAGAACTGGAAGAACAAGTCTGAGCCTAGATAAAATGAGAAAGAGAGCTCATGCAAGCTGGAACACCATACCCCTGAGAGGGTGGATCTACAAGTAGCTACCCCTGAAGGGGCAACAGTCTGAAAAACAACAAGTCTGTCTATTCAAAGAGGCTATTACCATCTCATTGGAAATTTTCTTCTCGATATAATAACAACTTTGCTATACTTTCTACTACTAGCTGCGACTTACATTACTGATCTAAACTTATTGGAAACTTCTGTAGTAAAGTTAATGTATTTATAATAAGTGATGTTCAATAGCAAACATTGGGCTCTAAAACTCTAATACCAAAGAAAACTCCTTACTCACAGGACAATGCTAATACCAAGGAGGCAAATTGTCAATACTTTTTCAATCTAACTACTGGAAAAGAGAGAACGTAAATACCAGCTGGCAATGTCTGTTCGAAGAGCTCCAAGGCATCAGTTAAGAAAGCAGATATAGACCCTTGCATCTTTTTTAAGGGTTTCGCAAAGTAGAATTGAACAGCCTTAACAAACAAAAGCATGAAACGCATCATCTATTAGTATCTTGTAATCAAACTTGCTCAAAACTTACTAGTAATAAGCACATGTTTAACTAGGAAAGATGAAAGCAATAAAACAACATACAGAAAATATTCTGGTCAATAAAACAAATTAATTCTAACCCACTAAATGTGCACAATTATAAACCTTTACAATAATGAGTATAAATAAATGTGAATGAAATGCATGGTTATGACTAAATCTGTAGAAGGTCAGTAAAGAATAAAGACTCGCATACCACTGAGCAAAGGGTAACATACAGGATGAAAGTGAGACATAACAGATTAACTTCTCAATTACTTTAGGATCTCGACCATACACATACTGGACATACAAAATGAAAACAAAGGCATTTTTTAAACATTGACCAAATGTTTCTAACTGAACTTATCATGAACCAGTGGCATGCCTGAAGTCACATGGTAACTCTAATATGCAAAGGCATGCATGGCCTCCAAAATGCTTATTCTTAAATTGTCCACCCTGGCATCAGCATCTAGTGCTTAATAGAGAATAATAAGAGAATCTAAAACAATTGCAGTCAAATATTTTGATTTGGAAAAAAAGCTTAGTACAATGGGCAGAAGATGGTGCATGGACTTGGAACATATTACAACTGAACAAAGGAAAAACATTTAGTTTTTGAAAAAAATATAGTCCATTGCATTTTAGGTCAAATCAAGTTGCATAATATACCTTGTAAGCACAGATGAAACCCAAATTCTCAAGACAGTATACAATATTTCCATGGATTTTCTCAACTTTTTTTGTTGCTTTCTTCATGAAATTTTCTTCATCCTTGAATTGATGGTCAGAAAGATGATTTTGGATCTCCTGCAGAAGCACAGACTATCGATTGAAAAGAACTAATCAGGAAACAGAAAATAAGACTTTTCCAACAAGAGAGAGTAGGTAAAACCTTGTCCCTAAGAGCAACAAGCTTTAGCTTCAAGGGATCATGCAATGAACTCGGCCTGCAATAATATTTTGTTATTTGGTTGGGAGTAGGTACAAACATGTCCACTTCAGCCCTATCCTCAAGTGTATAGACCTACATGCATATGTTGCACCATCACTAGAAAATAGCAGAATACTAAAACTTCAAAATATTATGAATACCTTTAGAAGTTAGAACTGTTTTTCCAATTACCTTCGAATCCAAAATGTCTTCGAGCTTGGCCATTCGGTCCTCACAATCAGTGTTTGATGAAACACCTAGTAGAATTTAATAAGAAGCATCATAGTCATTTATGTGAATTTTAAAAACAGGACCATATATAACAAAGCAAATTATTAAAAGAAGTGTTATGCAAGCCTAGCTCAACAAAATATAGCATCAGAGAAGGAAGGAAGCTGCAAAACAATACATAAGTCAAATATTAAAAACCATTGAACTAGTGAGAATCCAAACGAATCATAAAAAGGAAGATTTAATGGAACATTATCCAATATATGTCAGCTATGATGCCAAAATACAAGAAAAGCTTGGTTATAATCTACAAAAGTCCATCCATTTATACTCATGACATATATAGGAAAGTGAATCACCTTTCCCTATGACTGGTGATGCTGTCATTCCAAATATTTTCGGTTTGTGCTGGCATTTGTAATAATATTCCTTTGAACACAAAATACACCATGCATAAGCCAGTAAGCCATATAATACTTATAGGACATTAAATCATAGCACAACAACAATTTTTATTCTAAAAGATTCTTGAAATCATTATTCGTACTTTCATCATTTTCGCATATGGATTTTGTCCCCATGCATGATGGCACTCGTCAAAGATTAGCAGGTCAACAAGATCAAGGTTGAGAAAACTAAATTGTAGGCCATCCAATAGAATCTGAGGCGTCATCACAAGTACCTGAAAAACAATTAATCGTTACGTTAATGTAATGCTTTCCGGGTTTAAGGCCCTAAAGAACAAAACCATAATCCAATGTCCAAAAGCAATTTAGACTTCAATTCTCCAAAAGAGCTACATCTGGCCTTTGCGTAAGGGCCAAAATAATAGCATTTATACATGGTTCAGAACAGGAATTGAACAAGTGCATGTCCATTAGCGGAAGCAAACAAGAACATTTAGCCAAAATAAACTTGTCAAAACTGTGGCGAAATTTACTTAATTTGACCCCAAAAAATGAATAAATAAAACACTGTATATATGTGTGTAAATTAAACATCCACAAGATTTTTTCCAGAGATAATAACAGCAGTTGAACATCAATTATCAAAAAAATAATAGTTATGCACTCAACAGTACCTCATTCAAAGCAATTTCTCGTTCCCATTGCTGAACATTCCAGCCATTAACACATTTTGCACCATAATAATGGGCAACTTTTAAGTCCGTATTTATTTTAATCACTTCAGCTTGCTGAAAAGTTCACAACAATACACATTGTCAATTGTTGTTAATTCTCAAAGGGTGGGCTTCACATTTTCCTCTTTCAATTCAAAAAAGGCAAGGCATTATTCCATATTACAACTTACCTGTATGACCAGCTGAATTTTTGGTGCAAGAAACACTATTAAACTTTTCTCGCCTTTAGCCCTCAAGTTATGAGCAATCTGCTTCATGAGCTGTACAGCAATCAAGGTTTTCCCAGAACCAGTTTCCAGAAAAGCAACTGTGTTCCTCTCCATAGCAACATGCAATATTTCCAATTGATAGCTGTGTAAAATAAAGTCATCAGTATGTAAGTCAACAAATTAATCACATTGTAGTTTTCTATTGGCATACCTGGCTGTTAGATGGCACAACTCAGCCTGTTTGGAAACGGATCTTTTATCTTTACTAATTGCTGATTAGTTTAGATTTAGGAACTGCTATGGCACTCCCCGTTTGTATTACACTAGTTGTAGTATTTTAGTCCCATTGGCCTACTTTTCCTGTCATTCATTGGACAATTATCTTATATTCTCTTAGCTGACAGAATTCAGGGTGCATCCCCTGTTACAGAGCATCCCTATTTCTCTCTTGGGACAGAAGCAACGCCCATAGCAAGGATTTGCCTCTTATAGGGGTCATGGGCCCTCTGGTTATAGATATAGTCCTTATTAAAGGGGAAGTCTGAACCCATGTTATCTGAGCTAGGGGATCACACTACAACACTAGATTTTTCAGGAAAACGGACCCGAACACTAAGTTGATGAACCCTTCCCATTATATGCATTATTGTACCCACGCCCACGCTTCTTTATTAACTTTGTATATAACAGTCAGGGTGTAGAAGAAAGAGAAAAAACAGTCAGGGTAGAGAAGAAAAGAGAAAAAAAAACGGTCAGGGAATAGAGGTGCCTCTAACAAAAGTAAAAACGTCTAAAAAACCACAACCATTGTTATTAGACGTTGAATTACATTCATGTTTCTGACCAGGAAGTTTGTATATGTTTTATGAAAAGTGCTCAAAGCTTGTATCGACAAACACTAATAACTGAATAGTAATGTACCTCCTTAACTTGTTATCGGGAATCGACCTTCCGACCTCAACGTTGTTATCGTCGTCTTTGACTGGAGTGTTTTTCTTCTTCTTCGACTGTAATGAAAACTCGCTACTCTTCTTCTTCTTGCATGGGTTTACAGTGGTTTTTTTCTTTGCCTTCTTCATGGAGGAAGGATAAACAATCAAAGGATCTACAGTCCGGCCCTCGTCTTCTGCCAGGCAGCCTTGGAATTTCCTCTTTGGCTGGCTTTTGGAACCCATGAGAGCACCTCCGCAAAGAAAAAGAAAATCAAACAGAGAAAACGTTAGCACCCAGAATTGTCTGTCTACAGCCTCTCTTATGAGGACCACCAACAGCTACAGATGAATATACAAAGCTCTTGCAACATGTGTAGAAGATGATACGAAAAAGATGCACCACAGGGGAATAGTACTGTAAGTGTAGTGGAGGGAAAGTCAAGTTCTAAATTGAAGTGGAGTGGACTGGACTGGACTGGGGTTTGTGAAGCTTCAGCGGCTGTACGTCTCTAGTTAGATGGAAGCTTATACATGAAAGCAGCTTTTTAGTATGGCTTTGTTATGTGTGGCTTTTCGTATTTTTTTTGGCGATATTATCGTTGGGAATGTGAAAGATGGTTTGTCATTCATTGGGGGCGGGGATCCAGGAACGATCCTTGTCAATCGCCATGTATATTGGCGACATTCCATGTACTGGTTTCAGTTTGTTTTTTTGGTCAAAGTAAGTCCACGATTTCGATTTTTTTGGAGTTGTAATGATTTTCCCTTTTAGGATGTAAAATTTAACTTTTCATGAATGAATGATTTTTTAAATATTAAAATATTTGTAAGTTAAAAATTAAATTGGTATGAAGTAGTATTTGGTTTTATTTATGAGATTAAAGTTAAATATTTAGAAAGTATATAGATTTATGGTAAGTAATTTTTATGATTATTAAAGAGATATTGATTTTCTTGTAAATAGCATTTAGATTGAAAGTGTTTTTTAGTCAGAGTATGGTTTTTAAATGTTTTAATTGGCTAAGAGCGTTTTTAATTGGTTAAGAGTTCATCTTCCTTATATGTAAGGAAATAGGTTAATGACCCAAGACACAAAAGTATCTAGCAAGATTATAACTCTATGCTCTTACAGACCATCAATGGGTTGTTTTAGTTGACCAGGTTTGTCTCTACACACAATCATGCAACTTCAAGTAGAGGTCTTGAGATTGTATCAATAAAGGCTAAATCAATAACCTTGAGTATTAAGGTTTTTTCTTTCTTTGGAAAAATAAATTAAATGATTTTAAAATACATAGCTTAAGATTGTGTAGAAACATCTGGTCACCAGTAATAATCCTCTAATAATCTATAGGAGGCATATTTCCACCTTTGTGAAAGGTTTATAGATCTTGAGTTCTTAAAGTGTTTCCTTAAGTTAAAGGAATACAAACTCTTAACCAAACAAAAACAGTTTAAGGTCTTACTCCAAAACTATTTTTTTTAGAGTTTATATGTTTATATGAGATCCAATTTCCACATATTTTGAATCATATTTGATTCACTAAATTCCAACAATTATGTGGAATCAAAATGGATAACCTGAAATAACTTGTTGGTAGTCTATAAAGATAGACTTTCACTCTTACCATGTGCCTTTGGGTTTTGGGTCGTTAACTTGTTTCCTTAAGTGTAAGGAAGAAGATTGACTCTTAACCAGTAAAAAATAGTTTTAAGTTATACTCCAAAACCAAAAACTAATTTCACTTTACAAAAAAAAATAATATCACATAACATTGAAGTTATATCATATATCTTCAAATGATATTTAAACTTAATCTCTTCCATAAAACCATTTACTACCCCTAATTGTAATTTAACATTATACCTAAATGATATATTAAAATTATTCACTAACTTTTCTATTTTAAATTTTATTTCAAAATTCAATAAATTTCAATTATTTCGAATCAAAATTATTACTCCCAGTTATAATTTAAAATTATTACTCCAAATTTAACCTATGTTATAATTTAAATTTAACCTATGGGCTAAAATATAAATCAATATCATTTACTAACTTTTCAACTTTATTTCAAAATTCATATTCGTTAAATTCCAATCATGTTGAATAAATTTTATTAGCTAATTTTATGACATTACAAATTTGGAAAATCGCTAAAATAAGATATTGTACGTGGTAGGATTTCGAATAAGACATTTGAGATAGGCTAAAATTACACACCATACATGGGTATCTTTTTGAAATCAAGTAGATTCTAATTCTGTCTAATCATGTGTTCACTTAATTTTAAATTTTATTTATTTTTATGAAAATAAAAAATTTATTTTTATGAAAATAAAATTATGAATAGGTTATATAATTATTGTTGTTTTTATATTTTTTTAAGTAGGAAAAGTTTATAATATTTTTATTCTAATTCTGTCTAATCATGTGTTCACTTAATTTTAAATTTTATTTATTTTTAGGAAAATAAAATCATGAATAGGTTATATAATTATTGTTGTTTTTATATTTTATTAAGTAGGAAAAGTTTATAATATTTTTTTTGGGTAAAGTAAACTATGGTATTAATATTAATAGAGATTACATATGGACATATAAAGAAGTTCAACAATGTCAGTGCCTCGAAGACTATGACAGTCTCTAGGGCTAAGTCTCAAAAAGCCAAAACTATCGCCTGCCTTTGAGAGGAAACCAGACCCTAACCACACTATAAATGTCATACTTATCAAGGTTCTGAAAGTAGTTACAAAAAGTTGGCTTTGGGAGCCCAAAAAACATAAAACAGAGAAACAAAATGGAGTAAAAAGTCATAAAAACAAAGAGACAAAATAGTCACTTGATATGGTGTAGGTCAGTGAGGTCCATTGTCACACGACCTTTAGCAACCTCAGAAGTCCTTGCTTCAACATAATTCTTGGCAAGAGGGGTGAAGTTGCCTCCTTAACAATTAGTTAACCAGGTTACAACCTCTAACACATAAGCACATTGAATCTCCAATGCCTCTTGTCTGTTTTTGAGCTATTGAAAGTCTTACTCCTTGGGGAGCATTCTTATGGCCACCATACTCTTAGTGTGCCAGTATAACTCCAAGGTTCAAAAAAACTTTGAGTTGTGGGTCCTGGTGCATCCCAAATCCAAGATGAAGCTTCCCAGGTGTGCCTCTACATCCTCATCCCCCTGAAATTGCATGATTTGTCTAACTTCCTCCTCGAGCTCAGTCATTTTGGCTTTGTCCTCCTCGGGGACATACTCCTCATAACATGATGTAGCATCGATGGCTGCTTTAGCAGCTCAAGAGGATTGAGCAAAAAGGGGGTGAGATGGCTTGCAACCTTTGGGAGCCATATTTACCGTGGAAAGTGGGAGAGAAATACTAACAGCAAGGGCTTGAGAACCAAAATGAAAGTAGAAAAGACTGTAAACAGAGCCTGGAGAGACACAACCGAGGTCTCTACCTTTAAGCCAAGCCTTTGAATTTATAGCCAGGCACCAACAAAAATTCCACTCAGCCTCCAAAGTCTGGCTATTCAATGTTGAGTGTGGGAGTATCACGATCATAACGCGATTATGGCATCCTCCCTTCATGGCTACTATCATTCCCCAAACTGGAAACAACGTAACCTTCCTCAAGTTCATGCTCGAGCAAGGGAGAAATGAAACCAAGATCAAACCTCGTTTACTCATCATGCCATTCCCTACCATCAAACGGTGAAGCAATGTCAACATGACCCGAGTTAGTGTATTGATCTGCAAGATTGGTGCCAAGTGTATTGTTGGGTTGGCTAAACGTCGACGCTTGAGGTCCTAGGATGAGAGCCGCCTTGGGACGATCTCCCCTACTTTCATGATAGTTGTCAGACACCCCATCCAGGGAAAAGTTTGTAATTTTTAAGGTTATTGGTCTGATTTTTATTGATACAAATCTCAAGATTCCCACATGGAACATCATTGTGTGTAAACTAAACTTAACCACTTGAAACAACATATCAATGGTTCGTAAGGGGGCATACTTCCATTCATGCGAAGTGCCTTTGAATCTTGGGTCGTTGACAAGTTTCCTTACATCCGATTAAGACAAGCCAATTAGAAGAACTGTAAAGTCATATTCTGGGACCAAAACACAATTTTATCTAGTCATTATTGTCCATTAAGTACCCAATATCCCATTTAATCATTACCTAAACTACCAAAGAGAGCTCATATAATATCGAGAAGAACCTAGCCTTTAACCTATACATAAAGCCTAGATACCAGAACCCAATTACACCTTAGCCAAATAGGATTGAGTGAACTTGATCCCAAACTAACACAAATTGTACCTTCTTTCCAAACAAACAAGTACCACGCAATTTGAATGTTGCAAACAAAAGTTGTAGCTCCAAGTCTAAAAGCTATGCCCTAAAAGTGTTGTTTCAATAATCATCAATTTTGATACCACTTGCTATGCTCCAAATAGAACATAAAGGATATTGCAAATATAAAATATCCAAGATAACAAAAATATCATGGAATACTCCCACTGTAGCAAAAATTATAGCTCCAAACTCTAAAAAGTATGCTTGAAGGTGTTATTTCAATAATCGTTAGCTTTGATGCCACATGTTATGCTCCAAATAGAACATAAACAATATTGCAATAAAAGATATCTAAGATAACAAAAATATCATGGAATACTAAGATATATAATGACACTTTTTAAAGGCATAGTGCAAAAAGTGTTATAAACAATGAAGAGAAATTACAGAAAAAGGTGGGAAGCATCACTTTATTGGTTGTCATGGGAATGCAAACAGGGTACTTTGACACCCAAAGTAGGTATTCCACATGTTATTGCTTATCATGGGAATGGGAATGCAAACAGGGCACCTTGACACCCAAAGTAGGTATTTTACATGTTAGATCTCGGATGTCACTCCCAACCATAATAAAGTTGTGTTAAACATTTATAATCACAAACAAATACATAAAATACATTATTGACCTATTCATTCTTATTACGCCCATGGACTCGTTGTCCCCTAAAAAGGCTCATTATCCAAAATATGTTTCCGCACATGTGATCCACTTTGGGTTAAATTATGCATATTGGCCTATGGAGTAAATTGAGCATGTTTATTGGGGACATTGATAATCATGTAGTTGATAGAATCCAATTTTGAGTTCTTGAAATATGAAAATAGTTTTTTTGCGTGTGTTCGCCTTGGTTCAAATTACGCTTATTGACCAAATGAGGAATCTGAGTGTAGAGAGTGACCTACATAAGGTTTTTACGATCACAGATCATCATGGAGTTGATAGATTTAAATTGTGAGTTCTAAAAGTATAAGAATGTGGTGGGCCCACTATAAGACAAACTATGTGTATCGACGTAATCACCTATTTGAAGGCAAGCAATGATTGAGAGATGTTTTTTAAGGTCATTGATCATCATAGAGTTGGTGGATCTCAATTTGAAGCTCCAAAAGTACAAGAACATGGTGGGACTTGATTTAGGCCAAACCATGTGTATCGACAAAATGACGTATTTGAAGGCAATGACTACCTTAGAGATGTTTTCGACGAAATGATGTATTTGAAGGCAATGACTACCTTAGAGATGTTTTTAAGGTCAATGATCATCCCGGGGTTGACAAGATTCAATTCCGAGTTCTAGAAGCACAAAAGCACAACTATTAAAAAATCTTGCCATAATACCTAGTTTCTCGTTTTGTCAAACAAAATATATCATAAATCCATAAAAAAACTATCGTACAACCAATTCTTGGAAAGCGATTCTGAGTTCTAGAAGCACAAAAGCACAACTATTAAAAAATCGTGCCATAATGCCTAGTTTCTCGTTTTATCAAACAAAATATATCATAAATGCATCAAAAACTATCGTGCAACCAATTCTTGGAAAGCTCTCTATCTCTACTATGCATTGCTTCTAATGGGGCATCATTTTGATTTCACATATGAATTTTAGAAATCAAGGAGAAATGTATTTTTAATGGTTTTTTGGACATTTTTCTATGTAAAATTCAATTGGACAACTCTCTCTCAATGCTCCCCCATTTAGAAAATTGTTGATAGAAAGAAAGAAGTTATTTTAATGTCCACGAGGATAACAATAGCCTATAGGACAGACCGCCTCAGACATTTATTTATGCATTTCAGCCCTTTTCCTGTTCAACTTGATGATGAGCTCTCCCAATTTCTCCATTGTCCCCTCGTTGAATAAATTATTCCAAGAGCTACCTATCAAGATACTTACATAACTGTCCATGTTGTCNACAAAAGCACAACTATTAAAAAATCTTGCCATAATACCTAGTTTCTCGTTTTGTCAAACAAAATATATCATAAATGCATAAAAAACTACCGTACAACCAATTCTTGGAAAGCGATTCTGATTTCTAGAAGCATAAAAGCACAACTATTAAAAAATCGTGCCATAATGCCTAGTTTCTTGTTTTATCAAACAAAATATATCATAAATGCATAAAAAACTATCGTGCAACCAATTCTTGGAAAGCTCTATATCTCTACTATGCATTGCTTCTAATGGGGCATCATTTTGATTTCATATATGAATTTTAGAAATCAAGGAGAAATGTATTTTTAATGGTTTTTTGGACATTTTTCTATGTAAAATTCAATTGGACAACTCTCTCTCAATGCTCCTCCATTTAGAAAATTGTTGATAGAAAGAAAGAAATTATTTTAATGTCCACGAGGATAACAATAGCCTATAGGACAGACCGCCTCAAACATTTATTTATGCATTTCATCCCTTTTCCTGTTCAACTTGATGATGAGCTCTCCCAATTTCTCCATTGTCCCCTCGTTGAATAAATTATTCCAAGAGCTACCTATCAAGATACTTACATAACTGTCCATGTTGTCTTTGAAAGCTTCACACTCTAAAATGAAATGTTTTTTTTGTTTCCACTTTTCTGGAGGTGTAGAACATACACACCCTTTCTTCCCAAGCTTCCTTTGGTCTTTTCCAACACTCGGTTTCACAACGGAGTTGATGGGAATTGGTTCTTAATTGGGCAATAAGCATTTTGGCTCTCCAAGATATATTGGCCCCTATGTACGCTTTTTGATGATGATTGTAAGTGGGGTTAAAGTCTTCAATATAATTCTCTTTCTTTCTCCCCAGCCCTTTATCCCAGGTTCATTTATGGAACCTATCAATAACAAAAGCCTTTATCTCTTTACTGTTCGTAGGGCACCTGTTCAAGTGAGTATCTCATTTACTAAGCCATTTAATATTTTGTTGCAACCACATCTTCTTTCTTTTGCACAATATGTCATTGAAGATGACCTTAGGCCACCAATCGTCTTCCATTTGCTCAATTTTTTTTAGATATCTTATGAGATGCACCATAGTAATTGCTTCAATGGGAGCAACCCCCATTTCACTCAGCATGATATCATAAGGAACTAAACTTTTAATTTTTAAGCTTGTTTGTAATCAAGCATTTTTTAATCTTCTCAATTTGCTTCCACTGTAAGTCAAATGTACTACTGGCCCACACTTCACAAACATAGAGAACCACCAGGATCACTAAAATCCCAAAGAGAGTTTGCATATGTTAAAGTTTTTGCTATTATTAAGTTACTTTCAATTTACTAGATAACAATAGCATAGATAGGATCACTGAGAGAAACAAAATCACAAGAGTACACAACAGTTATCCTGGGAAACTCTCATGGGGAAGAAAACCTAGCAAAACTTCCTTAATATAGATAGCCAATACAATGCCAAGACACTGAACCAAACTACACAGAAATTCCTCTTCCAAGGATGTGCCTCTCTCTCTCTTCCTTCTTCTGGCAACTGGTAACTACAGCTTCCTTCAATACTTGCACACTAAATGAGTGAGCTAAGTGTGTGTCCAAATGAGGCATTGGCCTCTCTTATTTATACAATCTAGCATGTGTTGAACTAAGGTGTCTTTTCACTGGCAGGGCCGACTTCTCAATATGGGTGGTTAGAACCACTTTAATTTGCCTGGGGGCTGACTTCTTACTTTGCATATTACAATTAGGGTTTGACCAATCTGCAAAAGGGGATTTGGTCAATTACAATGCTCGACATGATCAATCCACAAAAGGGGATTTGATCTAATCAATAATAAATATATTTTATCTTTTACTTTACCCACAAAAGGGGATAAGAATATTCTTTGCAGTTACACAATATTTTAACACTCCCTCTTAACAAGAAGGATATTCTTTATCTTTTGATAGGTCACTGGATATCAACATCAACTAGGTAGCAACATCCACTGGATAACATCATCAATTGGGCAACATCATCAATTGGATAGCATCATCAACTGGGTAACAGGAGGCATCAATATAATCCACTTGGTCATCTGACATCATGATCATTGACTGGCATATCTATAAATCATCAAAAGTTTTGTTCTCTATATCTTCGCGTAGAAGATACTCTTTCTTTCTTTCGTCTTCACGCAGAAGATACTTCTTTCTTATCTTCACACAGAAGATGTCTTATCTTCACACAAAAGATATTCTATGAATTTTGCCATTCCTTTTATGTTCTCCATTCTCTTGTAGTCATCTATCTCACCCATCCACTGGGGAGGACTACTACCATAGCTTCACTCTTAGTCATCCCACATGAACTAGAGAAGCTAAGATGCTAGCCTGGGCAAGACTAGACTCCCTTTCCATGATCCACGCAGGATCACGACACAAACCTCAAGAGCCAATTAACCATTCCACATTGTCAAGGCTTGTGTTCCAGGCTACTCAATCCTTGGCCAAAGGAGAGTATCTGCCCGCTACCCCTTGGAGAAACATCCACATTCCTCTCTACGAGGGTGTTCACACCCCTCTCTATGAGGGTATTCTAGCATGTCCCTAGAGTATCCAAAACTCAACACTTGGACAGAGGCCAACCTTGGCAAATTTCTCATTCCCCTTCTCTACGAAGGTCTCTTCTCTTTTCCTTCTTTATGAAGGTCTATCAGTGGGATTGTTATTTCCTTCTCTATGAAGGTCTTTTCTCTTTCTCCTTCTCTACGTAGGTCTAGCTATGGGATTTGAAAAAATCTCTTGTGGTCCAAAATCTTTCCATGGTATAATACCATGCTACCCATCTGTTGGGCACCATCCATCCACTGGATAACTTTCATCTTGATCAAAATATCTGGGCACC
>JZKD02S1808353.1:19012-44983 GCA_000966675.3 Picea glauca
GGCTCCCTCTTGCACCAAACTGATAGCTTATAATCATCATCCTTGAAGTTCTCTTCTGTAATATCATGGGTGCCTTCTTGAGTTCGGATATTTCTTTCTTTTTGTCTTCGTACTGGATCAACCTGCTCCCTCTGCATCTATAAGAATGGTACTGGAGCAACCTGTAGTTACCTACATCTCATCAACTATATCTGAGTATCCATCTTTTTCTTCATCTTGAACATTTTTGTTTTGCATCTTTAGGAGCCTCCTGCTCCTATATAAATACTGGATACTGTCTGGTCTTTACTAATTGTCACCATATCATACATCCTTCTCATGTTGTCTAACTTTTGCAAGTTACGGCATAAGTTCTTTCTTCCAAGACCTGTAAACTTACTTACAATATGCTTTCTGAAATAAATATTTTATCTCTTTCTTCATCCTCTTCTTTGATTCTTCCTTCATAAGTCTGCATAGATACTAAAGTAAAACGAGGTTAATTAACATTCTCACAAAAATATCTAACTTGTAATGATAACGTATTAAAGTAAACAAGATACTAGAAATAAACATGAATACTTATCTTTTGTTTTTGTGTGGGGAGCCTCCACGGAATCCACCATTTGTTATCTTTTTTCAGATCAACTATCTTCAACTTAAAGTACATAACCCTTAATTTCTGCTAAAGATTTCTTTGAGGGAGGAGATTCCTCTTCCTCCGCCACATGTGCTTGATACTTTCTTTTCCCTTTTCCTTGAGGACAGTCATAGGAAAAGTGTCCCAACTTTTGACAGTTGTAGCATATGACCTTTGAAACATATTTCTTCTTATCTGGAACTCTTACGGAGTTAGCTTCTTTATTGTTTTCCCTGAAGGAACTTCTTTTGTTCTTTTGAGTTGTAAGAGCTTCCTCTTCATCAACAATTAATCTCTTATGTTGGTCTGCAAGTCTAGATTCTTCATGTGTGCAATCTGCCCATAACTTATCAAACTTGGGTAAATTGCTTCTTTCACACACTCCTTGTACAAAAGGAATCCAAAATGTTGGAAACCCATTTTGGGTTGTGGTTACAAGCTCTTTGTCACTAATGACATCTCAAATAGCTCCAAGTTGATCTCTAATCTGAGAAACTCTCATAAGATAGGATGTGATAGATTCTGAGTTTTCTATCTTCATATTACGAAGTTGATTTCTTAGGGAAAGATTTTGGCTAATGTCTTTGCTTTCAAATAACCTGTTGAGTGCTCCATACATTTGCCTTGCTGTCTATAGTTCGGAAATATGAGGAATCAAGTGATCCTTTACTGAATCTGACACAATTCTCTTTGCTTTCTTTTCATTCTTTTTATGCTTGGTCTTTTGCTCTTCTTCATCTGGTTGGACTAAGGCAAGTATGCTGGTACAGTCAGATTTATGAAAATCCAAGTTTTACCCCTTCAAACTTGATCTGCGGATTTCTGGACTGGTGCTTCTGGTTTTCTGGTACTTCTGGTACTCTGGTACTTCCGGTACTTTGTGAAATCTAGAGTTTCACTTTCCGGGAGATCTAGCCACTGAAAAGGTGCGCTGAAGATGCCAAAGTGTTCCTTGAGGTAGGGCACACTTTTCTAGATGGTTTTGGGGCTGAAATTCTTCTTCAATAAAAAGCCAAATTTAATTTTAATTTGCCTGGGGGCCGACTTCTCAATATGGGTGGTTAGAACCACTTTAATTTGCCTGGGGGACGACTTCTTACTTTGCATATTACAATTAGGGTTTGACCAATCTGCAAAAGGGGATTTGGTCAATTACAATGCCTGACATGATCAATCCACAAAAGGGGATTGAACTGATCAATAATAAATATATTTTATCTTTTACTTTATCCACAAAAGGGGATAAGAATATTCTTTGCAGTTGCACAATATTTTAACAACATAGTCTTCCAATCCCATAGCTCCGCCTCTCTGTACATATTTTGGAAAGCATAGAACGCTTTCCAACCTCCCAAAGTTATTTTCTTTCTACAGCCTTCCCAACTTAGATTTTTGTTGAAGTCAATTTCGAGGTATTTGTAATCTGCCACTTCATCAAGAGTGTTGCCTTCAAAGTAGAACTTATGTTGATTTTGTTTTTGTTTTCTTTTGCTAGAGAAACTACAACTTTCGTCTTGCTAGTATTGACTTGCATCCCCACTGTACTACAAAAGTGCTCAAGGGAAATTAAGTGTTCTTGCAACCTAAGAGCAGATTTAGCAATCAAAATAAAGGTCATTTGCATACCAAAGAAGCCTTATCACAAACTCACCCAAAAGAGCACCATCACCCTCCTGAAAGTTTAACCACTCTTCAAGTTTGTCTATATATAAACCAAAAAGGGCAGGGGACAATGGACATCCTTGCCTAACCCTGATATCACTCCTAAAACTTTCGGAGATACCATCTGACGTTCTAATTTTGACTTTAACCTCCTCGAATAGCCTATGGGTGGCTGCTCTAAGATGCATAGGAACCTCAAGTTCCTCCATTCTATGCCAAAGCTTATCTCTAGGGACCGTGTCAAAATCTTTTTTGAAATCAACAAAGCAATAAAAGACTTCCTCTTTTGTCTCCCACACTTTTTCAATGATGTGCCCTAGAGTTATACCGTGATCAATTGTTGAATGTTTAGGTCTGAAACCTACTTGCCCTTTGGCGCGCTTATCTCTTTCTTCCGCCCACTTGTTGATTCTATTTTCTAGCATACTTTTGAATAATTTTGCAAACAAGAGGTTTATCATTATAGTCCTATAGTTGGAGGGATTGTTGACATCCCCACTCTTGAAAAACTGTATTGCTAGACTCGTTGTCCAATTTGTAGGGAATCCCTGCTGAATGATGTTGTTGAAAATTTTCATAATTTGAGGTGCAAGAGTTTGTGAACCCCATTTAAGATATTCTGCTTGGAGTTCGACTAAATCTTTTGCTTTTCCAACCCCTAACTTTTTGATATCCACCTCAATCTCTTGCACGGTGAAGAGTTTAGTAGTAGTCTTGACCAAGGGAAGGGGGTCAACCTTAGGATCTTGCTCATAAAACTGCTTCGCATACTCAAACCATTGATAATGTGTGATATTATTTTCAGTTTCTTTCTTTTTCATAAAGCTTCTTTGCATATTCTAACCATTGATGAGAGCCATAATTACATTTTAGGAAATTGTTCAGGATTACATATTAAAGGGTTCGTTTATAAACATGCTATGTGTTGACGTGCTCATGTATCGAGTTTCAATGCCTAAGTCTAGAATAGAGACATGTATTCTAAGTTTGGGCTCAACGATCACTTATCTCAAATTTCAGGGACCAAAACGCATCACTATCGCAGAAAATTGCAGGTGTAATTTTGCGTGAGACACTTTGCCCTTGGATTTGCAGTGTTAAATTCTTTGTTTCTACTCGGTTATTCAAAAAAATACTGGGAAGGAAATGTAAGTGATTCCAAAACTAAGCTATATTTGAATTTTCAGCTTTCAAAATTGATCAAACTTTTAGGGTGATTAGATAAAATTTGCAGCCATTGTTTCCTTTTTTGAGATTTCGAACCGCGTTGACAGAGCCTCGCAAAAAGGAAAATCCTGTACGATAGGTGCCCGGTTCACATCCCAGAGATTTCGAACCGCGTTGACAGAGCCTCGCAAAAAGGAAATCCCTGTACAATAGGTGCCTGTTCACATCCCGAAAATGCTCAATTTTCCAGAGCTTAACTGGTGGTAGAATGTGAAAAAGGCAAACCAAAAACGGCTGCGCCGGCAAGGGCATCGATCTTCACGCACAATGTCATTTCAAGTTCCAACTATCGATATGCATCCACGAAAATATCGATTCGAGGTGGTCGATAGGGTTTCATTTACCGCAAACGGGAAAGGCGAGCTGCTTGAGTTATTTTTCGCTTCTGGTACAAAAAATGGCGGCTGGGGTATAGGCAAGGGACGACAGCTGAAGTCAAACCCATCTGCGCATGGTAAAGGCTGACCAGACATATTAAATATGAAACACTCAGGCTGGAATAAAGGGGTAGGACGTGGCGTGGTGGATCCACAAATCCATCCACGTGAATTATTGAAGGTTCAAAAAGCATTTTAGATGTATATGTGGCGGATAATGTAATGCAAAGTGACCCTTTTTTATAGAGATTCAAACAAATCAATAGAGGGAAGATTGAAAGCAAAAAAGTGATTAGAAATTGAAGTTGAAGATTTATTTGAATCACTATTCTTCTAAGTAATAAAGATGTTTTTCTTCATATCCACTTTCTTTGCATGTAGAAAGGTGCACATCATTGTATGAGTACAAAAGCAATATTGTTTTAAAAAAAGATTTGGTTCCTTATTGGTACCCGATTTATTTTGGAAGAGATGTTAATGAAGAATGTTGTCGCACTAGTGGTGAATCAATCCCTTGTTCCATTTTATTTCAACGAATAAGGAATGGTGGAGGTGAATCAACCCCCCAATTTTATTTATGTGTTTCATGTAAACATTTTTTTATGTAACAAGTATGTAAAGAAACTTGAGATAAAGCTAAGTCAACCTAACCATAACTCTTGTGTTTTTTTTCTATTTCATGTTCATTAATGGTAGAATATTTTATAAATCAGTCTTACCTTTGTTTCTTTGATGAAATAAAGCTCGAGTCATTGCTCGTGCATTTATTGTGTCGATTTGCTTCATGGGTATCTATCTAAACTTGTTGAATTTAAATTATTTCAAATGTCCAATAAATCTATTGTTTGGAATTTGTAGCCATGGGAAAGAGTTCATAAGCTACTCTTCCTTAAGTGCAAATCCATTTTCCTTGGCTTATTTATCATGCAGCGTCAAATCATGGTGTCTATGGTTTAAAAGATCATTATTATGGCTAAAATCTATTGAATTGCTATACTACTTTAAAATATCATTATTGCGGCTAAAATCTATTGAATTCCTATGTTGTTTGACTCTTGGCCACTTCCAAAACTATAACTCAAAGCTCTTTTTAGTTTTTTAGGCCAGAACAATGTTATTTCCTGGAAACTCGACTAGTATAATCCAAGTGGATATTTGATTCCTCGAGGGTACCCCCCTTTGACCTGAGAGTCAACTCGAAAGTCTAAAGCACTGTAGGAAGTCTTCCTACACATTATACCCTAGTATTGACCTTCTGAAAGTGAAAACAACCAAGAGACAACATGATCTATAAGACCGAATGGAGCTTGTCTTTTATGTCATACATATAATATTTATGCTTGAGAAACAACAATTCACTAACTAAACCATCTTATCTCTTTCATAAACATAAAAAGTCAATATTAATTTTAAGTTAATGCTAATTAAAAACAATTTACTTTTCCTATTTAAAATGATGAAATTTTCATAATTTTTCATCCTATATCTCAATTCCATATATCTCTATGAATCAAAATAAGCATTTCTACCATTAAAAATGAATTTTACCACCCCATGTTCATTGTGATGAGACTCAATGTATGCTCCTAAACAAGAAGAGCTCATTCTAGAAAGTGAATGTTGGTTGCAACTCTTAAGATAATGTAATGTGTTACCCCCTCTCACCTAGGGGTAACTAGAGGAGATCATTATCCATGATCCACATTGCAGACAATGATCCCATAGATGATCATCAACATTCTCCACAGACAATGACCTCTTAGATGCCTTCCACCCCATCATTGCTCAACTCATTCACTTGATCACCAGGTTCATCTGATGATGGTGGTCTAGCACACATGAGGTATGTTAGTCATTGTTTCATACAAAGTTTTATATTTAATACATTAGGCATTTAGGTGAGGATCATGGGTTGAAGTCAGATAATGGATCATGATGCTTGGAAGTTATGCTCTTTGTCTTGTTTCACCTTGGGGCCATCATATGTGTCCTAGTCAAGTGTTGTCACTCTTGGGGAACAAGGGTACTACTGGGAGGTCTTGATAGGGGTAACATATCACTCCCTTCCAAACTTAACACACATCCATATTCCTCCCATTGTCATATCTTCTGGAAGTGGTTGTTACATGTATCCCGAAAAGGTTCGTACCTCCATCCTCCTATGAGAAGAAGGGGATTGAATGCCCAAGGTTGATTAAATTGGTAAAAGAATGGAAAATGAAATGGGATGACAAATGATAAATCAAGAATGGGACATGGGAGTTGGTGGACCTTCCATTTGGAACCAGACCAATTGGCTGCAAGTTGGTCTTCGAGAACATGTATAATCACTTGACAAACACAAAGCGAGGCTCGTGGAAAAAGTATTTGCACAGAAATAAGGCATTGATTATGAGGAAATTTTTCCTCCATTGCAAAATGGGCTACCATTCGTATTCTATTTTCCTTGGAAACACAAAACGGATGGAAAGTTCATCAAATAGATGTGAAGACTGCTTTCTTGAATGGAGACATGAAAGAGAATGTGTTCATGTCTCGTCCAGAAGGTTTTGTTGTCAAGGGACGAGGACAAAAAATTATGTAAACTCATCAAACCCGTATATGGGCTAAAATAAAAACTACAAGCGTGGTATGAAAAGCTAATTAAGCATCTTTTGAAATTAAATTGCAAGCACTTTAATATTAACGATGCAACTCTGTTGGTCAAAAAAGATCGAAAAACTATGGTATATCCCGTAGTGTATGTAGATGATATGTTGATAACATGGAATAATGAAAGTTGTATTACGTCCATAAAGAAAGAGTTGAAGAAGGGCTTTGAGATGACAAATTAGGGATATCTTCATTACTACTTTAGCAGTGAAGTGACTCCAAACCAACGTACCTATTCATCTCCCAAAAGAAGTACATTGGAAAATTGTTGAACAAGTTTGGCATGGTTGAGCGTAACCCTGTCTCTACTCCAATGGAAGAGAATTTGAAGCTCACATCAAAATAAGGGAATGAATTTGAGGATGCAACCAAGTATAGAAAGGTTGAGGGAAGTCTTATCTACCTTACCACCACCATACTAGATATTTCATTTGTTGTTTGGATTCTTTCCAGGTTCATGCAAAAACCTTGTGAAGGACATTGGTCTAATGCAAAAAGAGTTCTAAAATACTTGAAGGGAACTCAAGATTTTGGACTCAAGTATTCTAAGGTGGATGACTTCAACTTGACTAGATATTCTGATTCAGACTTTGTTGGGGATAAATAAAATGGAGTGTCAACTTTAGGCTATCTCATGAGTCTTGGATCAACAACTATCCTCTGAAGATCACGCAATAATCAGTTCCAGTAGATTCCACAACAGAGGCAGAATATGCAGCAGCTACAGAAGCAACAAAGGAGATTGTGTGGCTTAGGAAAGTACTTGAATATTTGCAGGAGAAACAGGTGAATTATACTCCTCTTCTAGTTGAAAATTCTTTTGCAATCAAGTTGGCCAAGAATCCCATATTCCAAGATCAAACTATGCACATCGACACAAAGTATCACCTAATTCGATATCATGTAGAGGCCAAGACTATTCACTTGAGATGTTATTCCACAAATTAGCAAATTGCGGACATCTTCACCAAAGCACTTGGAAAATAAAAGTTTGAAAAAGTTCAAAATGGCGCTTGGACTCACAAACACCCCTTCAAATTAAGGGGGGGAATGTTGGATACGTTATCCTCGTGATTATGGTATTTTGTGAATATTATTGTAAATAATATCTAGGAGAATATGAAGAGTTGTAGGTGAAGATGAAGAGTCATTTGGACCTCTTAGAAGATGAAACCAAATGTCACTTTCTATTGTTTTTATGCATGATGTGAGTTAATGGAAAATCATCCAAGTGTGGAGTTACTCATTATCTACCCATACCTGTCCTGACAATATCAAATATTGGGATATACTGAAGAGAAGGGCCTTCAACTCTTGAAAAATAAAGGTATGGTTGAAGGAATTTTTTACTACTACTTAGAATTTGATTTGAGTGAAATTTGTGTTTAAGGTAAACATAGTTGGGTGCAATTTCCTATTGGTGCTAAAACAACAGAAGGGATGTTGTAGTCAATACATAGTGATGTATTTGGACATGTTCCCATTCCATCACATGGTAAATGTTTATACCATGTCTCATTTATAGATGGTTTATCAGGGAATTCTACATGGATATATTTTCTCTATAGAAATATGAGGTTTTCAATAAATTCAAAGAGTTTAAGTCTCTTGCTGAAAACTAGATAGTAAAGAAGATGCAAGTGTTGAGCATAGATAATGGTGGAGAGTTCAACGAAAATGAGTTCAGGGAGTTCTATAAGCAATGAAAAATAGTAAGGACAAAAATGACTCCATACACCCCTCAATAGAATGGAGTTCCAAAAAGAATGAGCATGACATTGATGGAAAAGGAAAAGAGAATACTTAGTCATGCAATGTTGGCACATGGATTATGGGTAGAGGCAATTAATATTGCATGTTACTTGGTAGATTAATCACGTACATCAACGTTGGTTTATAAAACTCTACTTGAGGCATGGATTGGTAAGAAACTGTCACTTGAACAACTCAAAGTTTTTGGTTGTGATGCTTATGTGCATGTTCCAAAGGAAAAAAAAAAGTAACCTAGATGGTAAACCAAAACAATGTATGTTTGCTTATTGGTTATAAAGATGGTGTAAAAGGCTACAAGATTTGGAACTTAGAAACAAGGAAGATTGTTCATAGTTGAGATGTAATGTTTAGATATAATAAAAGTGCTCATAAGCAGGAAGAACAACCAAGAGAGGAAGAACAAAAAAGGATATAGTTTGATTTGAAATATGAAGAATCCAACTCAATGGAAGATGATGAACTAGATGGGGAGGATCCTCATACCCCAGTCTTGAGGAGATTGGCACAATAAATAAGGCAAAGGGAAAGGTATAGTCCATTTGATTTTCATTTTTCTTTTGTTTTATTTGCTATGGATGATGATCATATAAACGTTAGGGAGACAATGGATGCAAGAGAAGTTAAATTCATGAAGGTCATGGTTGAAAGAATGGAGGCATTGGACAAAAAATTACAACATGGGATTTGACCAAATTTCACACTGGAAGAAGACCAGTGGGTATCAAATGGGTATTTAAGTAGAAGTTTAATGCATTAGGTAAATTTGAGAAGTTCAAAACCCTCTTGGTAGAAAAGGTATATATTCCCATGTGGAGGAAATTGATGTTGATTAGGTTTTCTCCCTTGTTTGTAAGCTAACTTCTATTAGATTTATTTTGTTTATCACTATTGCATTTAACCTTGAAGTAGAGTAGATGGAAGCGGAGACAACATTCCTACATCAAGATCAAGAAGAAGAAATTTGTATGTAGCAACCATAAGATTTTATAGTGAAAGAAGAGGAGGAATTAGTGTGTTGGTTGAAGAAATCCCTTTATGCTTTGAATCAATCACTAAAGACGCCATGCTAGAAACTTGATACTTGTGTTTTCAAACTTCCTCTTTTCATGAAGCAAAGTTGATCACTATGTATGCATCAAATAGGAGGGTTATCACTTTGTTATTGTTGTTGTATGTTGTTAATTGGAAATAATAGGGGAAATAATCAATGATGTTAAGTCTCAATGTCATCTAAGTTTGAAACAAAGGATCTGAGTGCTCCAATTTCTTTTTGGGCATGACAATGAAGAGGGACCATTTAAATAGGAGTCTTTAGTTGAATAAGAGGAAATATGTTGAGACAATATTTGAGAGGTTTAAGATGCAACCATGTCAACTAGTCTAGAATCTTATTCCTATGGGTGTAAAGTTACATGTAGAATAGTGTCTGAAGATATAAAAAGAAGAATAAGACATGTATTATGTTTCCTATGCAAGTGATGTTGGAAGTTTGATATACGCCATGGTCTATACTAGACCAGACATTGCCCATGTAGTGGGAATTTTGAGAAGATATAGAAGGAACAATAGACTATTGTAAACATGGTTTTTAGTTATTTGTGTCACATATCATATTATACAATCCATTACCAAGGAAGGCATGGGCTCAAAAAGGTATTCAATGTAGAATGTTTGTTGATGTAGACTAAGTTGGATATCTTGATCACAGAAGATCCAAAAATGGTTATGTATCTAACATGTTTGGTGGAGCAGACTTCATTTGGATTAATGAGATCTATACTATAGTCACAATGTAAACTATAGAAGTTGAGTACATGGTAGTTGTTAGAAAAGCAGGACCATGGAGCAATAAAATAAAACAAATGCGGAAATAAAATACAGAAGATACACAATACAATAGAGACATATATTTACGTGGTTCACCCAGTGTGGGCTACGTCCACCAGAAAAATTGTCATGTCCTTCCTTTATTCTTATCCAGCATATGAAGGGATACAACCTACAACAAACCCGTTGCAACTTCCTCTTCTTTCTCTCACAGTCTCCTATCTCAGAATACAATATTCACCATAATACATAGCCACAATACATTTCCCTCATAAGAGAGGGTTGCCTTCTAGGGAAAAAAACCCTAACATAACTTCTACCGTTAGATCTGCGACCTTATAATGAACGGTCCAGATTTACAATGAAATTACAATATACTTTTACAAGGTAATTTTTCCTTCGGGGGCTTCGCCCCCAAACCCTAGTCGAGGACCCACTTGCCCCCGAACCCCCCAGTCGAGGGGATGGACTCCCCGAACCCCGCAGAGGGGGTACCCCCCCTTTGCACTCCCCCGTGCGGAAGAGTGTACATTCTTCTGGGGTGTAAAGACTTCATGGGGTATAAACACGGCTGAAAACAAAAGACCTTTGAATCAAGAAGATAATCAAGCTCCACAACCAACAGTAGCCTCTCATGCAATTAAGGAAGAGATATGATTACACAAGACTATGTTTAGATGTTGGGTTCCTACAGAGAGTTGTAATGATAGATTGCGACAGTCAAAGTGCAATCTCTCTCGCAAAAAATATTGTTTGTCATTCTAAGACAAAGCATATTAGAGTGTAGCAACATTTTTATTAGAGACATGGTTGAAGACAAGAAGGTGTCATTGGAGAAATTTGATACCTTGGAAAATGTTGTAGATTCATTAGTGACATCTATGAGTATTGAGAACTTGTCTTGGTGTAGGGAATCAATTAGCTTAGCTCCCCTAAGTAGTTGAATTTGTGACTTTGCGGGCTTGGTTGTAAAGTATTCTACAAGTGGGAGATTGTTGGATGTGTTGTTTCCTTGTAGGTGTAGATTTTTCATCCCAACATGTTTTTTCGGGGCCCAGGGTCGTGACCCCAATTAGGGGGTTTGGGGGCGAGAGACCTTAAGAAATTTTTTGGCTCTTTATTTTGCAAAGGCCTATATACGTTTATTTATAGGTTATAGGTGGTTTTAGCCCATGGATTTATACCCATTGTAATCTAATACCCCTTGGGAGAATGGGTTTGTTACAAAACGTCTATATATTGTATTGTAAACTAGTTTTGTTAATACAATGAGCAAGAAGTGCAACTTTGAGTTTATTGGTTTTCCTAGTTAAGTGTTCGGTAATTCTTTGTCTATATTGTGTATATGTGCCATTATTTATTTCTATTTTAAGATATTGTCAACATTATTTTCCTTCAATAAGTTTATAAAACTATTCATAACTCTTGCTTCGCCATTGGTACTTCTCTTCACTTTTTTCTTTGACTTTGCTCATGAGGGGTCCCACCATTCAATTGCATAAGAAGCATAAGACGATGTTTGATGGATGAGTTGGAGACATTGATGTGGTTCCTCTCTATGTTTTATGGTGATTATGTTAGTGTCTCTTGGATACACTTTTTATGTTTAGCTTAACATCATATGGTAATGGCTATGGTTTATTTTTCTTTTTTTATGCACCCTTGCTCATGTTGCATGGCAACCTTCTATGGTAACAATTCTTGGAATATGAAGGTACTAAGGTGGTTTATTGAGTTTATGATGAGATTGGAAACTTTATATTAGTCTCTGCACATCATGACATGCTAATATTTATAGTACAATCTATGGTTTGATTTCACATTTACTACAACCCCAATTTTGATTATATATATAGAGTTATATTTTTGCTCCTCATACATGTTTCAATGCGTTCATGCTTTTCATATTGATAGATATTTGGCACTATGGGGATGCCAACTGGGAATTACTAATTGGTTTAGGTTTTTGTTGATTCGCACATGGTGGTTACATGATTTGTTGACAATAATTGTTGTCATTACATTTGCATAAGCTTTATTTTTTGGGTACATAGTGCTTTGATTGGTGGGAGGTTTACTGGAGAATGAAATGAAGATATAAATACAAATGGAAACACACACAAAGATATTGCAGATAGCACAATAATAAAGAGAAACCCAAATTCTATTAATGAATGAAATAGAAAAAGATTGTAAAATGCAAAACAATACAAACTAGTTAGAATGTCGATAACTTATCTTTGAATAGAGATGTGTTGGCTACACTCATAAGCAAAAAGACATTACAAGCGACAAAAAGTGTCTTTTAATATAAATTATGATGCCCTAGAATGTAGAAACTCTAAAGAGCCAAAACCCTAACCTTGCGAAATGATATGGAAAAAGGAATCCAGGTCTCGAGGAGGGTAGTTGATATGTCAACTTCCTAGGGGTGTAAATTTTGCATACAAACTTCAAGTTGGGAATTTCTTGGATTGTTGCAAATTTTAGTCCATGTTTTATGTGTTTGGCATTGTTATCCCCTGTCCTAGGGATAACTAAGGAGATTATGTCTCGAGGGCCACGAGTCCTAGACATGGAGTACCGAGAACCATATTGACTTGAGCTTGGCCCTGGAGGACCCATCCTTTCTTCAGTGCCTCCCATCTATTAGCAACAACAACATCCATCCCATCGGCCTGGTTCTGAAGTAGTAGTGGGTCTTGCTCCATGAGGTAATGAGTCCGAGTATCATGGTATGTGTCACTCTGATTCTCAAAACATTTGAATATTTGCATTTAATTATCTTTTGCTTCATGGCGTTTGCTTGGACATTATGCCTTTTAACTTGCCCATACCTGGGGGGGATGACAAAGTGCCCTAGCAAGTTGGTTCCCTTAGGGATGAGTTGCCACTGCGTGGGTCTATGAAAGGTCATTCTCCATTCCTTCCATACTTACTTTTCATCATTTTCCCTCTCATCTATCCCCTACATTGGTTCGGGCATTGGGTTTTCCAAGCTAGTAAGGGTTGTATCTTGCCTTGTGGGAAGAAGGGGCTAAAAGGCTAGAGGGTAAAAGTAGTTGGAAAAAGTTAAAATCTGGATCAAACCTTGAGATGCTTCACCCAAGGATCCACGAGAAAGCAATAAAATGCTTCTTAGCAAGAAAAAGGGGGACCCATAAAATAAAATAAAACTCAAGCCCTAGTTAGTGGATATGGGGTCTCATCATGAGCCAACCTATTAGGTCCATGGGAATGTAGTGGTATGACACTACTATTCATCTGGTCACCACGCCAGGGTAGTGTCTCTTGGTGGCATAGCCAAGAGAAAGGGGGTCTCATCACGAGCCAACCTTCTCATGTCCATGAGATGCTTGTGGGTAACGTTGTCACCACTAGTCACCATGCCAGCGCAGTGTCCTCCAACTATTCTCTTGAAAGAAAAAACAATAAGAAAAAGAGTAAAAAGGAATTTAATGGGATAGGAAACAATTGCATCCATGACAAGGTGCAGCTCACCCTCTACAAAGGCACCCACAGGTAAGACCTACATTTCCATATTATCAATGCACCCCTTGCCCAAACATCCCCTACACCATCTCATGCATTTACATGACCTAGATTGGTCTTCACCTAGAAACACCCCACACCTGAGAAGAATTAGCACAATAGGACATCCTGAGACCCTCTCCAAACCTGGCCTGTTAAATAGCATAACGTCTTTGAGCACTTGTCTGGGAAAATGGGGGTTTTGATGCACATGTTTGGGTAACTTGATTATTAGATGTGATTGAGATTGCTATGATCTATGTGAATTATGGCGCATGGAGGGCGTACTTGTTATTGTTGAAAGACCATGCCCGACATACATGTACATATGGGGAGATGATTAGCTCAGACCTCCATAGGGATAAAATCCCACCAGATGGATGCTGAGACCCCATCCAGGGGCAGAGAGATACCAGAGGCTTGCACGAGAGAAAAGGGAGGACGTTCCACCAGAGGCACTTTGGCAGGCCTAGACCCAGGGGGGTCTTTCCCTCCCACCATGATGTTGGCCCTTGAAGGCCTCTGACATCATCATTCTAAGCCTTGACATCATCCAGTTTGGGTTTTAGGCATGAGAACAACTTTGGTTGGCATGTGTGGCAGTTTCTGAGGGGTTTTGAGCCCTAATGTTTCACTTTGGGGGCCTAGCGTTCTAAGAGGGGGCCCAAGGTCACCCTAGGAGGGGCATGATGTCACCCTAAAAAGATGAAATTAGGATTTTTGTTGTCAATTTTATGTAAAAAAGGATTTTTGATGTAAATTGGCCATGCCAACCTTTTTTGACCTAAAATGTAATTAAAGGTCATTTGTATTGTATAAATAAGCGAAAAATCTCTTACAATTTTGATGATATTTCATCTCACACAAGTGTGAGGTATGAAATCCGGCCTCTTTTAAGGCTTATTGGCTGAACTAAGTGGCACACAACTCTTGGAGGGAGCTTATCTTGGTTTATTTTTGCATTTTTCATGGTGGAAAGTCTTCAACTAGGGTTTGTGACTAGATTATTCTTGGTGAGGTAAGTAGAAATATGCAATCCTTCTGTGTTTTGAATGGTTATGGTATATTTTACTTGTTGATTTATAAGATCATGAAATTTCTAGTGTGAAACCCTAGGATAAAATCACATGTTATTGTCCTTCTCTTAATAACTCTTCACCTACTTGATTTTGCTAGAATACACCTCCCTTGAAGTATATACTAGAGCCCTACCTTAGTAGCACTCTAGTACTATTAATTCATTAAGATTTCATGTTTTATTTCAAGCTTGACCTAAATAAGAAGGAAAATTGCTAGGGCCTAGGGTTACCTACTTCCTAGCAACTTTTTCCTTCTAGGGTTTTGGATGATTGAGGCCTTAGGTTACTAACACCTCAACCATCCTCCCTCTCCCTTTAGCTCACCCATTATCATTTGTTTCCCTCTAAGAATTGTCTCTACAATAGTGACTCCATTTACCCTCAAGGCACTAGTTCATACCTTACAAGTGATTTATTGACTAAAACAACCTTTAAACCATCTACTTCAATATTTTTACTAACCATTTCTAACCTTGGATTCGACTAACCTACTAACTATATTGTTGTTGTTGCAAAATATTGCTACAACCATCTATAACAACAACAAAATCACCTTAAAAGCAAGTTTTAAAGCTGATTTTACATTGCCTTCATTGCTTTTGACAAATACTAGCATTTTGCCAAGTTTAGGTTATCATTTTTGGTCATTATTGAAGCTTTATTGAGGCATAATTGTGAATCTATTACTATATATACATTGTTGTTATAAATATTATGTTGCTTCATCTTCTATATCAGCTTATGCTTTTTATCAAAGTCTGTGGTTTTATGAAGCACTAACATCAATTGGTACTTGCAAATAGTATTTTTCTTGTTGTCTTGTTTTGGGCAGGTACACTTAAATAATACTTTGCTTGATCTTATTAAAACCTTTGGGACTTTTTGATTATAGTGACCTGTGAGAGGGGTGTGATTTTTTGATACTCTTACATTAGCCTTCTCAAACCCCTAGGTCATCGGGGACGTCTCCCCTGGGGTACTACCCCTAAAGAGAAAATGATATATTGTTTAGGTGACAGTGATAGGACAACCTCTTGTTACGCCAATTTATTGTTCACTTTCCTTTGGCTTTGAACAAGTACAAATTGCGCGATAACATGCATGATACACAATTAAAGATTTTGTGGCCTTTGTCAACTACCGAAAATACAAGGGAAACACTAAAAAAAGCACATTGGAAATTCAGGACCTAAAACGTTGTAGTAAAATTGTCAAGATGTGGAACCATTATGAATTAGTGGAACAAGTGGGTGGCCACTAGTATCCACCCAGATCAATCATCCCCTCTTGGGAATAAATGGTCCCAATTTCTTCAAGTTCCTCCATTAGATGGGGAAACTTTTGTCGAATTTGACTCTTGGTGAGAGACTTGCCCTGGTGAAGGAGATTCCTTGCTTTGATGACTCGATAAGGTTTAATATTGTGTTGGCGGGCACCCTTCATCTTGGAATTCATGTTATACTCAACTATCACCCGCTCAATGTAGTCAAGTTTGAGTTGTGTAAGTGCCAAGTGCTTCATCACCTATGAGGTGTCCAAGGGACATGGAAAATATGGTTGAAGTAGCTCCACATTAAATACAGAATTCAAGCCAAGGAAAGTGGGGATACTTAATTCATAAGCATTCTCACCCACAACCTTGGTGATGGTGTAAGGTCTGTATCTAAGAGGGAGGATATTTTGATGGGGTCCTACTTGGTGTTCTTTATGCAAATGCAACCATACCTTATCTCCCACTTGAAACTTATGTAGAACCCAATGCTAATTGTGGTGTTACTTGTACTTGGCATTGGCTTTCTGCTTAATATCATGAACTTGTTGTTGGACGTGTTGGATTTTTTCAACAAATTTGGCTACTCTATCAACCTTGGTTTGAGCGTGGGAGGATTCTTCTTGTGTAGATGCAATGGGAATAGATACATCAATTGGAGCCAATGGATAGAACCGTAAGCACACCTAAAAAGGGTTGTGGCCAATAGATCTATGAAGGAATTCATTGCAGCTATGTTGAACACAAGGAAGGATCTCATCCCATGTGTGTGGATGTTTGGAGTTGTACATTCTCAAGATATGCACAATCATGGTCCATGCAAGCTGAATTGAAACTAAATGAGCTCGAAGAACAGAATAACAATGGCCTCTGCTATGATACTCTTATTGCAATGTGTCAAAATGGTTTTCTTCGAGCATTTATTAATAACCACAAATACATAGTTATTATCGTGCTTGGTTGAAGGCATGCCAAACATGAAGTCCATGGAGATGGATTCTCAGAGTCTAACTAGAGTAGGAAGAGGGGTGTACGACCCCTATTTCTTGATGGTAGGTTTGGCATTGACATAGGTATTGCGTGATATGATATACCTACTAGTGGAGCTTTGTCTAGTAGAAGTGCTTTTGAAACATTGTCATTGTCTTCTCCACACCAAATTGCCCTGCCACTTGACTATAATGCACCTCCTAAATCAACTTCCCATACTTTCTTGAATGAACACAAAGATGTCCTAGATGGAATAAAAGTTCATTTTGGAGATGAAAGTCTTAGTTTGGTTTACTTGCACCAAATGTTTGATAGGTAATAGTGAATTTAGGGTCACAATCATACAATTGGGTCCACATGGAGGTCTCGTGTCCACAAGGGTTGAGAATTATGGTCAATGTCATAACCAGAGGTTGGTTGAGGTAGTTTACGATGTGATTTGTGCTTCCCTTCTTGTACTCGATGTTCACGTGGAATCGTTATGTGTACATGGACCACTTTTAATGGCACTCATTCCATAACTTTCCTTTCATTTGCATGAATTCTAGGGGCACACAATTTGTGTGGATGATCGTCTCCTTCCCCAAAATGTAATGATTCCATTGGCGACTAAGAAACTCTACGTCCCCTTAATCTTGGTTACTTTATTGTACCACTGGTTAGGCTAAGGTTCAAGGCAAGGTTAAGGTGGTTGAAACAAGGAAAAAATAATGTGCATTTGTGAGGGGTGTTTCTAAGACAATCGATGTTAATTATCGAGTTGAAATAGTAAGTGAATGCCCCAAAATACTATCTATGAAAAGAAAAGAAAAGGCTGAAATAAAACTTGATTAAAAGATGGAACACTTCAACATATAACAAGTTTATAACGACAACAAGTAAACAATCCTAAAATTAGTAAGAATTCAATGGAAGATATGCCAAATACTAAATAAAAGACTAAAAAACCACAAGTTAATGATTGTTGAATCAAAATAACATGAAACTACTTCAAATGAATGCAAGATGCCAAACCATAATGGTTGAAAATGCAATAATGCAACAATGAATGATAATAAAGATCATTCAAGGCTAAAATGCAAGGTGTTAGGCTAGGGATGATGACAAATGAGGATGAAATGAAATTAGTCCTAAAACTAATGTGTGTGTGTGTGTGTGTGTGTGTGTGTGTGAGAGAGAGAGAGAGAGAGAGAGAGAGAGAGAGAGAGAGAGACCCTAAGGATCCTAAGTCTAACCCTTTAGGTAAAAAAATCTAGAGGGATATACAATCACAAGCCCTAAATGTTGTCCCATGTCTTCTAAGACTTCTAACAAGAAATCAAGGTGGAAAACTAGGTCAAACCCTAGAGTAGCACAATCACAAGCTCTAGATTTTAACCAATAAGGGTAAGTCTAGGGGAATGTACAATCACAAGCCCTAAATTTAATTGTATATGCTTGAACATATTTTAGATGAATGAAAATAAGGAAGGGGATGCTCAATTGCAAACCTTCCTAGGGTTTCAAAACAAAACTTGTCCAAGGAGATCAAGATGACATGAAACATATCAACAATTTGATAGAGCATCTACTTAAAACACTATGAATAAACCATAAAATACTTGGAAAGAACACTTATTAACCAAGTCATTATGCATGAAAGAAACCCTAACACATGAATCATCCACTAAAACAAGAACAAACATCCACAAGATCACTCTCCAAGAGGTGCACATAAGTACCCCATGATGAAAAAGAAGTAAAAGAAGACACGAGAAGTGACTTTCCACAAGTGTGAGTTATCATTTGTAAATGAGGGAAGTGTTAGCCTTTTATATGAGGAAACCCTAGCACTTTACCCCTCAAAAGCCCCATAAATGTAATTAATTCATGATACAAGGTGGATAGGTCTAGGCTGACTCCCAAAATAGCCTCTAACATAAAGATAAAATGAAAATACACCAAAATATCTCCCGAAAAGATTACACATGCGAGTGTAGGATGCAAAAGTGATGGTGATTTCATCTTCTCTAAGGGTGCAAGGGCCTCCTAAGGCCACGTCTCATAAAAAGGCGCAAAGCATCATCAATGGTCACATCCCCTCATCTCAAAGGTCACATCTCATCATCATCAAGTGCCAACCCGTCATGATCAATGCTAGGTGCACCTAGTGCAACGTCATGTCACATCAGGTATGATGTCATCCTCCCCAAACGTCCTAGGTAAAAGTGTCAACGTCTTGCATGAAGAAGGCTCCATGGTCCCTCCTAAGGGGTGTATAATCATCTCCAAGTGCAATTTCATCCAACCAAGCCCTAATGACCTTGGGGGGTGCACTGTCCAACTTGTGGGATTCATGTCCTCCTGTGACCCATCTAGCTATATCGGCAAAGTCTCAGTTCATCGGTCTAATGTCCAAGGTCCATGAGGTGTGTTGACCCATATATGTGTTAAGTCTTTCAAAAAAATTTCCCTTGTACATTTTGACACTTAGAAAATTTTCGCTTGATCGCGCGTTCATGAGTCATTTTCATTCTTATTACAAACTTTTTCTGCCTCCAAAATGAACTGTTGTATTCTGTTGTCTCCATTTTACACCAATACTTAGTCTCTTTTTGTGTTTCTCATGAGTTTATCACTTTTTCTCGTTTATGTCCGTGTTGAAGTTTTACTTATACAACTAGCAGTTACAATTCTTCTTTATTATTGCAATCATTTAGCACATTAACTGCATGAATAAGATCATTGAAAGAGAGGCAATCAAAAAAACAATAGAGACACATAGATTATCTTGGGAAACCCTCATGGGGAAGAAAACCCAACAAAACTTCCTCAATATAGATAGACCAAAGACCGAACAAAATATCCTCCTCTACTCCTTCACTAGGAAGAGTAGTGCACCACTTGACCAAGAAATACCAAGAGACAGATCATAAACCATCCTTGATGTCAGCCCTAGTTGCAACAACTTCTCCTTAAAGACTTGCACACTGTAGAGCTAGGTGTGTACATGTCTAAATGAGGCACTGACCTCTCTTATAAATAGTGTTCTGACCAACCTATAATTAGGTTTGGGCCGACCTGTCACTTTATCCTCTTAATTTACAATCAATTGTAAAGGCACAATAGGGCTAACTTTTACTAAGGCACAATAGAGCCTAATTAAATATAATATAATAATATTATTCAACTCTCTTTCATGTAGAATATTCTTCGAAGTTACAATATTTTAACACTCCCCCTTAACAAGAAGGGTATTCTACTGAAAAAATTAATAACAACTAACTGGACTCAATACATCATCAAGAGGAGGGGACATCGTCATCAACATCAAGAACAATGTCGGTAATATCTATAGGTCATCAGAATTTTTCTCATCATCAACATTAGTAGAAATTGAACATCATCTACAACTCGGATCTGGAGTAACATCATCATCAACAACAACATGAAGCTGGAACATCAACATCAACAGCACGAAGCTGGAATAACATCATCATCATCAACAACATGAACCTGGAATGTGAACATCATCAACATCATGAAGCTGGAACATCAACATCTATATGTGGCAACATAACGAGGAAGATGCATCAACAACAACATCTGTGGTACTCTAACAGACCATCCTTACCGGACCTTCATGATCTACCTAGGAATCATAAGATTCTCTAGGATATAGAATCCTAACTAAGCTACCACTATTGACCACATCAGGCATATACATGCACAAGTACTCTGACAGACTGTCCTTACCGGACCTTCGGGATTTGCCCAGGGATGATCAATCCCGTAGGATATAAAATCCAAACTGAGCTACCCATTGTTGGTCAGGATACCATAGTATTATCAACATCACTCCCCCTTTTGAGGGAGGTCCTTTCAGAATACACCAATCTTGTCTCAGAAGTACTCAAACTTCACACAAGACAGAGGCTTAGTCAACACATCTACAACCTGCTCATCCGTGCCAACATATTGGAGCTTGACAACTCCCTTTTGCACCATGTCACAAATGTAGTGATACCAGATCTCTATGTGCTTCGTCTTATTATGGAGCACTAGGTTATCTGTCATCTTTATGCAACTCTGATTATCACATAGAATCATGGTAGCTTCCATCTCTAGATCGAACATACTTGTCAACAACTTCTGAAGCCATATGGCTTCACAATTGGTGGAGCATGCTGCAATGTACTCCGCTTCTACCGTAGTGAGAGAAATACTAGATTGCTTCATGCTTTGCCACGAAGTCATGGCTGACCCCAAACTGAAACAACATCCTTAAGTTCTTTTTTCAGTCTAAAGCAATTCTAGCTCAATCTGAATCAATATACCCATACAATCTGAAGTCACAATATCCATTATAATAGAGGCCATAGTCCAACGTACCCTTAAGATATCTCATCACATGCTAATCCAGGTGGATATTGGTGGCCACCCACCTATTCCAACTGACTCCTCGTGTCCGTTTTTTATTCAACACATCTTTCTGTACTGCTTTATAATTGTGAGTTCTAAAATTTTCGGGCTGTCTGAAGCCTCACACATTCTCTAGGTGGATACGGGTGGCCTCTCACCTAATCCAACTGGTTTTTTTTGTATGTTTTCATGTCAGCACATCGTGTTGTACTCCCAGGGCTGTTTTGGGGCCCTAAATGTTGTTTTATCGACTCTCCATTGTCAAACTGTAGACAAAGTCAGAGTCCGATGACAGAATGTGTAGTTCTCTGACAGACCTTTCCAATGGGCTATCACACGCCTAAAATGGAGGTTGTATGAAAAAGTTACAACCCTAGGAAGTTGAGGTACCAAATTACACCAACTTACCCATATGGCCCACCTGACTTTTGGCATTTCACCTTCTAGGGTTAGGTTTTTGGATGTCTAGGGTTTTGGCATTCATGAGTAATATGAAAAGGGCCTCTGGAGCCTCATTGTAATCCATTCTGCTCAGACGAATGCACGTAGCAACTACATCGCTTCTCAGAGATAGCTACCACCATTCGAGCAAGTTTTAGTTCTGCAGTTTTACAGTTTCAACCTATTTCATTATTTAATAGAAGATAATGTTCACTGAATATTTGTGTTATTCTTCCTATCTCCGTGTTTATGGTATTGAGTCTATTAATCTGTTCATTTCGATCCTAAATCCAGATCAGTGGTATCAGAGCGGTCCGGCCTTAATTTATTTTTCTTCGTGCATGTCCTCGACAAGGTCTGGGTACAAGAAGTTGGGACTCGAACCAATTGAGCCATTACCAGATCGACCGTGCCGAGCCAGACAAAAAACCATGGGAGACGAAAATAAAGATGATGGAGCAGGAGTTCCTATTAAAATGTTGTTCGAGGAAGCCCTCACGCGACAAAAAACAAAATGATGGACAACTTCACACAGATCCTTCGACGGTGGCCCACGGGAGAAGCATCTTCATTAGGAGGCCATGCAACCCCCTTTAAGGTATAGGTAAACTTTGATATTCCATTATTTGAAGGACTGATAGATGCAGATGTTGTAGATAAATGGTTGAATCTTCTCGAAGGATATTTTTCGGTCCACAATTTTTTTGATCGGGAAAAGATCACTTTTTCACTCCTCAAGGTCGTTCCCCATGTTAAAGACTGGTGGGATACTTACTCTAAGCAAATGGAAGTGGAGGAGTCTGCAATTTTTGTGGTGGCCCCTACATGGTATTCCGTTCAGGATGCCATTAAAGAACAATACTACCTCGTTGGAAGCTACGAGGACGAGTACACCAGATGGACCACCCTACGTCAAGAAAGGGACCAAACAGTACTGGACGTCACCAATATTTTCCATAACCTCCGCACCAAATTGGGTATCAAAGATTCTGAGCATCATCTGGTGCTCAAATACCACGGTTATTTGCATATATACATTCAAGTAGAAATGGAGATTTTGGACATCGCCTCATTGGGCACAATGTATAGATACACTGACAAGATCGAGCATAAATTTACGTAGAAATGATGAGAGTTTGGATCTGCAAACCCCTCACAGTCGAAGCAGGGTAAAGGCAACCCCAACCCACACAACAAGGGAACCAAGTCATGATGGCCACCCTTAGGAAAATTTTTCCAAGCAAAAACACAATAAGGGCAATGAGAAGACAAAGAAGGACGTGGGAAAATGGTGTGAGTACCATAAAAGTCCTTGGCACAACACCGATGAATGTCACTCGAAGAAGTCGCTCGTGGTCGAGCTAAAGGCTTCTGAGTCAGAGGCTGATTCTAATTCCGAGTCAAATCCTGAAGGAGGGAAGTGGATTATCGATGCTGAACCTAGTGCCATGGTCGCTACCACCAAAGTCCAGCCAAGCAAACCAGAAGAACCAGACGAAGGGGAACACCTCTTTCACTCGCAGATGTGGGTCACGGGGACTCCGATTCACTTCATTGTTGACAACGGTAGTCAAAAGAACCTGATATTAGCAGAGGTTGTCAAGCAACTGAAACTGCCAATGACACCGCACTCGCAACCCTACATCATCGTCTGGCTTTGTCAAGGAAGAGATCTCCGTGTCAGCCGACAATGTCATCTACCCTACAGAATCAAGCCTTTGAAAGATGAGGTATTGTGTGATATTTATCCACTTGAAGTTTGTGATGTTCTTTTAGGACAACCATATTTGTGGAAGCGTCATGCTGTGTATGAGCCTAGACCCCACATTTTTATTATTACTTGGGGTAGACAATTTTAAAGTATCCTAGAGGTGGCACTGCCTACTGTTATTTATTTAATCTTTGCTAAGAAATGCAGTAAGGTCATTTCATAGACCGGGAAGTTCATCTTCTTTGTGATCCGTGCTCACAGTAAGCAAAAAGTTGTTGCCACATTCGTGGCCTCTACACAATACCTCTCTTTGTAGCAGAAGCAAGTGGACGGGATCGTGGAAGAATACAAAGACATCTTCATCTCACCTACAGGGGTACCAAAACACTGTCAAGTCAAGCATCCAATTGATTTGACCCCTGGCGCACCTCTACCTAATGGACCAGTTTATCGGTGCTCGCTGATGGAAAATGATGAAATCAGGCGTCAGATCCAAGAGCTTCTTCAAAAGGGGCACATCACACCCAACTCCCCCCCTTGCGGAAGCCTGATTGTACTGGTGCAGAAGAAGGATAGGACTTGGCGACTCTGCATTGATTACAGAGCCTTAAACAAAATCATAGTCACGAACCACTACCCCATTCTCAAGATCGATGACCTTCTTGACCAACTCAAGGGGGAAAAGTTCTTCAACAAGATTGACTTGAAGTCTAGCTACCACCAGGTTCCCATCGAACCAACTGATGTCTGGAAGACAACCTTCAAGTCTAAAGAAGGTCTCTATGAATGGCTAGTCATGCCCTTTGGCTTAACAAATGCACCAACAACTTTCATGAGGTTGATGGATGATGTATTCAGACCCTTCACCAACTCCTTTGTGGTAGTATATTTGGATGGCATCCTCATCTTCAACAGAACATGGGAGGAGCACATGCGGCATATTCAGCAGGTGTTGAGCACTCTGTGACAACACAAGATTTATGCCAACTTGGAAAAATGCTCTTTTCGCATGAACAAGCTCCAATACCTAGGCTACATTGTTGATGAGCATGGGGTATATTAGCGCCACCATTTTTCTTTCCATTTAGAATTAGTTTTAGTCGTGTTGTGACCCATGCGTCCAAACATGTGAAGTTAGGTACTTTAAAAAGGAAAAAGTCTAAATTAGTGAATGGCCGGTTAGCCTTTGGAAACGGGAAGGGGTGTCAGAGTTGAAGTATACGTAAATAGTATAAGCACGTCGTTCCTAGAGAGTCAGGTCCTGTCAAAAGTTAGTCTCTACATTCCCCAGGTCGAGTCAAGCAGTTAATGGAAATCATTTTGGCCTGTGCTGTGGCTATTATCAGTTCATCGTGAGGGACGAAGGAATGAAAAATCGCTGCGTTCGCATCACGCGCCCCCTGCAAACCTTATCGTCTGTACCTTACACGTAGGGATGTGTTATTGAAGATCTGCGATTTGATTCAAAACATCCCGTCGCCATGAATTCACTATTCTTCGACACGATTACTCCTTCTGCCCTAGTCATTATAAATTTCAGATGCTTGACACATATTTCAGTCGTGAAACCAGGTCTGCTCTCTATCTGCAATTCCCCTTGCCAGTCCAGGTTGATCAAAATTCCCTCCCTGTGCATTTTCCGGATACACCGTGCGCAAAATACATATTGATCGCGCCATAGCAACATCCCAAAGCATAAGGAAAGGCACGCGGAGCAGCAAAATTGCCAGGTCCAAGCCCCAAAATGACTGGGAGTCATTCTCACATGTAGTAGGCATTCCCAAGTATGCGAAAGGAGTTGTTCCTTTACCCACAGAGGCGATCAGATCAATTCGCGCGGAACCTGAAGTGGAAGGACTTGCGCAGGGAGGAAAGACAATAGAAGCCTCGTCTCCCCAACAAAAAATACCTCGGAGAAGGGGCAGGCCAAGGAAGAACAAGGAAGTTAGTGAAGCCTGATTTTAAAAAGAGCTGCGTGCCAGATCGGTGGCCGAAGAACTACTCATGCGCGCCATCCGGCTAGAGCTTGTTAGAGGATCGAGCCATGAAGGAAGGAGCAAAACAAGGGAAATGGATGCCACAGGAGCAAAATATCAAGAGCCATCTCAACAATTAAAGGAGACAAAGCTGGCTATCGCTGAACTCTACCAGGAAAACATGGAGTTGAGGCGGTAGCTAGCAATAAAGACTATGGAAGCGTCAGCAACACAGGGTCACGAAGAGAACATGGCATGGCTAAAAAGACAGCTCAGAGAGGCACAATACACCATTGTACAACTGTGAGAAGCACAGAGACTGTCAGGGGAAAGGCATACAAAGAATTCCAGGGAGTGCGAAGCGGTCGAGAAGGAAGCCCACGCGGTTCTCGCCAGTGCGCAGAAAAAAAAAAAAAAAAAAAAAAAAAAAAAAAA